>JAWQRJ010005419.1:0-10258 GCA_033557515.1 Diorygopyx duplodentatus
CTCGGTAACTATGCTTTTGTAGTTTAGGTCCAATTTTGTTTAATAACGTATCAAATTGGTCTATGTTTAATCTGGTGTAGTTAAAAAACATCTCAGTGTCAGTTAACCGCATTTCTTGTAACAGATGTTCATAATCTCCGAAGTCCAAACGATTCTGATTAATCGGACGTACCCACCATCTTCGAGTATGATTTCTTCTGTGCTGTAGATACATAGTACCCAATACTATCGATAATTGTCCCAATAATTTTCTTCGATAACGAGTTCTCTCCATTTCATGTAATAATATAAACACGCGAAGTCAGGTTAAAGTCACGAATATCATATGTTTCTGGGGCATGCGCAATAGGGACTCGGCGTGAAATTAGTGGGTAAATTAACGTAAAAGCTTGAACCTTGCAAGGTTCTGCGTTACGTGCTAATTGTAATTTGGCGTTAAGTACTAATTTCGAGATTGTGAACAGGCGCATGCAGTTCTTTATCAATGGTGGCCTGCATTCGGGGATTTTGTGGGCGGTAACGTTATTTAATCGGTACGGTAGCCGCGAGTCGTATATTGTGTGTCACCAGATCCGTCGATCGGTCCTTGTGTTTCATCAAACAGAGGCTTCTAAAAAATTTTGCAGGGCCATCCGTTCGGTAGAAGTAATTTGTAACATGCCACGTTCGGTTGTCTAGGATTGATTCGGGGTACCACTTAGTAAACAAATCTGTTAAGTAAGCAGTGTCTGGTTTCCATTTGATTAAATTTTCTTTCAAAATAGGATCTTTAGCGTCCAAAAACTATAAAATAGCCTCAAATGGTGAAAAAATCTTGTCAACATAACCCTCCTTCGACAGCCAGCGCGTACTTCAGTGTGAAGGAGTAATCGATGAAAGTTCTCGTCTTTTTCATCACACAATTGCGCAAATAGCCTAGAATTCAACGCGTTGCCGCGAATCTTGTTTACTGCGTTTATGACGAATTGAAGAAATTGATGCAATGTAGCACTCAGATTTTTAGCTACTAAATGTTGTCGGTTAATAACGCAGTGAATTGCAAAGAGCAAGTCTGTGGTTTGGATAACAATAATAATAATAATAATAATAGCCTTTATTAACAAATTATTTGTGTACAAAAAAAAATCTTAAATAAACAATTGTACTAATTAAAGAACGTAAGAATTATTCTATTCCTAGCCTATTTGTTGGACAAAGGCCTCCCCCAAAGATGCCCATTGCTCCCTGTGTTGGGCTTTCCTTATCCACAGTTTTCCCGCCTGTGCCACAATTTCGTCAGTCCACCGTTTATGTTTATGTTTAGGTTTATGTAGGCGCCCTCTTCTTCGTATGTGCCCCATCGGTATCCACTCTGTTATGCTTTTACTCCAACTCTCATTTTTTTCCTTCAATACCATGACCATACATCCCCATGACCATTTTAGTGTTCGAATAGTTTTCGTGATACTGGCGATGTTTGTTTTTTTCCTAATTTCCTGGATCACTCTGTTGAATAACAATAATCGTCCTTAAATCTAGTTACATATTGATGGTTATGTGTATTTTCTTCAAAAAGATGTTTGTGCTTAAAGGTAAATATCAGGATTTCAAATATGTAAATTCTATACAATGTTAACATATTGTTCGCCTTGAAGACGCCTCTACATGACTGGTTGAATCCTAAGCTAAACATAACTCGTAATATATTTTTTTGTAAAGTGAATTGTCCATCTGGCTATTAATGATTCGCCACATATCTCGATTTTTGTTATTTTAGTTTAACAGCCGGCGGTCCACGTGAGCGCGCTTGTACGAAATTATATAATCGTCATACAATTTTTTATAGAATATAAATGTCGGTTTAAAGTCGGTGTCTGATATAGAAATAGTGCGCAGTGCAGACACCATATTTCTTAGGACTAAAGCTTCTTCATTTAAAGGTGGTTTATCATGATGACCAGATGATACCTTCTTGTTTGGAATGTTGATGAATGTTATAGTTCAGATCTGCATCACCGCTTTCCCCGCACATCCTGCCACGTCTCCATTGAGAGGTCGTCGATAAATGCACGTATTGTAGTTTCAGTATAATGACGTAGTTCTTTGTATACCGGTAGATTGGGGACACTGAGGTGTTTGAATGACCATCAGAGCTGGGACGTACGTCGGACCCAGACATTTTTTCTTTTTATTTTATTTTTCGGATAATATCTGGTAATTAACGGTATTTAAGTTAATTAACGGTTCCAGCTCCAGTGAACCAGTGAAGCTCCAGTGGTTCTTGCTCCAACTAACGGTTCCAACTCCAGTGAACGGTTCTTGTTCTAACTAACGGGTCCTGGCTCTAATTATCGGTCCTAATTGCGCCAATTTGTGACGCAAACTCCGGATTGGTTTTAAAATGGTTTATTGAAAAGAAAATAAACAATCCAATTATTCCAAAAAAAATACAACATCAGAACGGTCTTCTTCTTCTTCTTCCACGGATCTCGGGCGCCAGATTTGTTATAGGGAGTTTACTCTCCACGGTCCATCCCTTCGGTCTCTAGGATGTTCCAGACAGCTTCAGTGAAGTCACGGTTTCCAGACGTTCTGTTAATTTTGCAGGTATCTCTTTAAGTAGGCTTTACAATTGCTTTTAGAAACTATTTGAGATTGCGCACGCCTCAAATTAGCAGGTAGTGTATTGAATACCTTGAAGGAAACATGAACAAAACTGCGCTGATAATACTTATTTAATGGGATGTTAGTCCGTAACGTATCCCTACTACGTGTGGGGTAGGAGTGTACATCTGCACCAGCAATAAGATGTACTCATTGACCACAGTTGGAATCTGTAGGCGCAAAAACAGCTCCCTACATGATGCTCTCGGGCCAAACCCCCGCATAGCCCGTATCGCCCTCTTATGCAGCTTCAACACACGATCCAGATTAGCGAGAGTGCCCCAATAGAGCAGGTCATACGTCGCTATCGAATGAAAATACGAAAAATAAACTCCGAAGAATTGTGCTGTGACATAAAGGCTTTAAGCGCCGCAAAGCAAAAATGGCAGCATTAAGTTCTTTTGACAATTGAAGAGAATGCTCAAACCATGATAGCTCCGAATCAACCACTAGCTCCAAAATTTTACAGGAGCTGGAGGAGGCAATACTGTTACAGCCGCATTGCACACTCAGGTCAGTTGAAAGAGTACCACTAGGAAAAACTACTAGTGACGTTTTGTCCACATTAATTTTAAGACAGTTAGCCTCAAACTAATCAGCAAGATTCGCAATGATTTCAGGAATTCTGGCCAGGAGCTGATGCATAGTTGCGGCTGAGACACAAACGGTGGTATCATCAGCGTGACACATCCCGCATCACAGATTTACCCCTGCCGCCGGAAAGCCGCAGGTTCACGAGCTCAGAATGTTGCCTACCCGGATCCTCGCAAAGTATGCCCATGTCACGAATTATTCCTGATGCACACTTGAAGATCACATCCTTTCCAGCCCTATTGCAATGGACTCCTTTGCGCATAAAATGGTTAGGACGTAAAACAGAGTTTATATCCATAAAGCCTGCATTATTGTAATCATTTACAGAATTTTTGATACTCTCATTGATCTCCTCGGCAAACTTGTTCACAATCGGTCGTCCAACCAGGAAAGGAACAGATACAAAAATAACATTGGTGTGGAGAGTATCCTTCAAAAGATTGTCAATGAGTACAGTGTCCAAAGCACGCCCACCCAATGCGTCGTTAGTGCTCGCAAAAATAAGAACAAAATCCGCCATAGAGAAATCTTTAACCAAACTGGGTATGTCATAGGTAACATTTAAAAAAGTGGCATTGGGTTTGAAGACATTAAAAACCTCGAAACGGTCTTCCGGAAGGTGCTTTTTCAAAAACTTATAACCCTCGCGACCACGACTATCAGCCGCTAAAAGGATTTTGTGCTTTGTAAGTTTTCCAAGCATATCTCGCCCATCCGGTATGTTAGCATGTGCACTACCAGAAGAGTAGTTGGAGCGCTGGAACGAACTGAACTGGGTAGATTTGCGTAGATATTTTATATCGGTTTTCAATGACTGGTTTAATGAGAAGTAGTAGCAGCGTTCTGCGCGCGTTTCAATTCAGGCCTACCCCTCCACTAGTCCGGCAACGGCGAATGGTCAACTTAGCGGGCACTCTAACTCACAACGGAGCTGGCCAAACTCCGACACGGACCAGGCTGCCCCGCGTCGCTCCTTTTCTTGACTAGAACCAGTTTCTAGCTAAGACTCTTTAAGTTTAGTCTCTTCTTCGGATGGTTTTTTAGAACGGTTTCTTTAAGTAGGTTCAACCTTTTTGTCGACTCTCGCACAAAATTTGCAACGCTACCTACAACTCCCATCGTATTTCGTATACCTGAGTGGCTGCAGCGTTCACAATAGCCAGGTTTAATTTGTGTACCGCACAATGCATATTATACACAGCAAGCAGTTGGAGCTACTTCACTCGTGCCTGTACTCAGTTGAAATTTCCTTACATGTTGCAACCGCCATCGTATCCTTGGCCTCTTAGGTTTGAAGTCCGACTCTATTCAACTCTTGAAGTATCTGCTCGGTCATAGCAGCACCAGTCAAGTCAACTGCAGATAAAAAGCCCAAGAACTTCTCGTGCACTGTGCTCTTTTGTACATCAAAGTACCTTATGCATACACTCAGCTGCTCTGTACTACTCGAATCCGTTGTCTCAGCCAGTATAGTGTAATATTTTGCGTTTTTTGCTTTATTGATGATGTATTTCGTGATTGGAGTGTGGCAACATTCGATTAATTGATACTGTGCAATTTTATTCAGGTATGTGGCATTTTTCGGAGCTGTCTCTAGGTGGTTTTAGAGGACTGCGTCTCCTGCCTCGATACGGAATTTTACGAAGACTCGAAACTTGCCCTGATCTTTTCCATTGTTAAGATCCCCGTCATCTCGGTGGCCTGTCAAGGGAATGTTCTCACGGCCAACTAACATTATCGCCTTGACCGTAGGAATCAAGCGCTCCTTATTAGATTGTATGCTGTATTTTATGATTTTACTGCTTTTTCAGGACATTGATGTATTGTTTTGAAATCTTTACTCTTCCGCAATGCCATTTTGTGAAAATTAGTCATAGAATGTTTCTTGAAGGTCTAGTGCTCTTTTATAATTATTAAGTGGACGGGTCACCAGTGAACCCAGAGCGACCCGTGGAGTGCTTTCCTCCACTTTCTTGACTTGTGACGCAAACTCCAGATTTGTTTTTAAAAAATATATTTCTTCCAAAATTATATACAACAATGTTACAAATAAACAAATTCCTTTCGACGGTCTCGAGCGCCAGATTTTATACGACTTTACTGTCGCGGTCCGTCCTCGCGATTTCAGGACGTTCCGGGGAACTACAGTGGAGACACGCAAAACTCCAGGGGTCGATAAATCGTGCAAGTTTGCTTTATTACAAATTGTACAACATTAGCAGTTTATACAGCGTTTTAAGCGAGCAAAGCGGTCAAGCGTTTCAGGCAAAGGATATGACAAAACGGTAAACCAGAGGTAACGGAAGCAATACCAAGCAGGAGAGTAGCTATATTAGCAAAGCTATTTAATTAGCGATATGACAACAAATTGTAAAATGGTAGTTTCGGAAAGTCCAGGTCAGGAAACAAACTAGACTAGGACAAAAAGTAAACGATAAGACGGAAACAGACAAGGACGGAGCCAAACTGTACGGCAGTGTCTCAATACAGTGTGGTAACAGGACAGAGCTAGAATGCACGGCAAGGTCCAGTGCAAACTAGGAAAAGGACGGAGCTAGACTGTACGACAGGGTCCAGTACAGCTAGGAAAGGACGGAGCTAGAATGCACGGCAAGGTCCAGTGCAAACTAGGAAAGGACGGAGCTAGAATGCACGGCAGGGTCCAGTGCAAACTAGGAAAGGACGGAGCTAGACTGTACGGTAGGGTCCAGTACAGCTAGGAAAAGGACGGAGCTAAACTGTATGGCAGGGTCCAATACAGCTTAGAAAAGGAAGGAGCTAGCACAAAAATATACGGAGGTATATGCTTACACAAACTGCTGATTTTCCGGGCACTTGAACACTACTTCACTTCACTACTTTCTTCACTTTTCACTGCTTGCTGCTATTTCTCTGGATCGGGTTTGTACTGCCTGTTGCATCCATCCAGACCGCTTTTATACAAATCTCCTATTACCGCTCAGACCGGAAATATTGAACGCCATCTAGGAGACAGTTGCCGGCCGCCTACCCCTCGTTTTGTAGCGCTGGAACGGGCCCGACACATGTTTCCATTCGCCGCAGAACTCTGGAGCCACGCGGTCGAATTTTTCGGCATCGCAAACGGGACCCAGCGGTCAACGCGCTTGACAAAAATACATGTCTTGCGGGGAAAGAAAAGAAAAAAATAATTCGCATCGTCCATTTGTAATAAAAGTCCAATAAACACATCTTTCCACTGTGATGTCCTCTGTGATTTTTTATTACTTTATGCTTTGCAATTTCTTGCGCAGCATGTAAATTCGTTCGTTCCACCAGTAATGCAATAAATTCTTCCGAAAAAAATAAGTCCTGCACTGTAAGATTTGTGGTATCCAGTTTCATACATCATTCAGGATTTTGTTGATTTTCTGTCCACAAATTATCGTTCGTATCTGATGTGGTTGCTTGGGACGCATCGTGACGATTGTCTTCGGGTTCTGAGACGACTTCATTATCACTGTATTCACTTGAATTGTCAGAAGGTATATAATCGCTACAGCTGTTTGCATCCTTGCCAAAACTCTCGTCAGATTCTGAATCAATTAGATTTGCATAGTTCTTTTTCAGTAAGTGATCTTTTCTTATCCATATTGGGGTATTTGTAATTTGATTATAAACATTATTATGAAACAACACACGAAAGAAAGGATTAAATGTGGTGCACCCGACTCTACATCTGATATATCACTAACGAATTTCGACACTATCTCACTATCTGTAACGACGCTGTAGCGAAGCGACAGGTCTGTGCGTATCTGTGTACGAATTAACTCGTAGTTCTAAATGCTTTTTGATAGATAGATAGATAATTTATTGGTGTTATAAACATTGCTGTTTTACACAGGTCAGTTGTAAATATAATGGATACTACATCAATATAAAATGCAAGTAAAATACTGGGTTAATGTAAAATTAAAAGTGCAATAACGTTAATAACAAAAAGTATACACATAAGTCACAAAAGAAGTCACGAAAACTGTACTGCGGTGCATTAACAAATACCACGTGACGCTCGCTCATGGGATGACCATTGGTGGTCTCTGGAAGTATTCTTCAAAACTATATAGGGCCTTACTAATGAGATACTTCTTGATGTGTCTAAGAAATAAATTGCGCGGAAGTGACCTCAAACTGGAGTTTATGGAGTTATAAAATTGAATACTAAAATAATTTTTACCGTTTCGTGATCGAGTTAAACGTAGTCGGTTCATGACAACATTCTCATTATGTCTGGTCCGGTAGTCATGCAGATCCCGACGAGTGATCAGTCTGTCCAGGTCTGATGTTATGAATTTTAGGCATTCATATATATAAGTTAAGGTTTTCACTTCACTGTTTGTATTTTTAAAAACTATTAAAAATACTGAAATGACTAACTTTTACTTATTTATTTGTTTGTAGATTCCAGAACAATTACAGAGAGTAACTTAACGGTTCGGCACCTTAGAACAAATGAACTAACGTCTAATGGTTCGAGCGGCTTTTATAGTCTTTTGCTATCTTCGTGCTGAGTTTGCATCTTCTCGTGCTGAGTTTGCACTATCTTAGGCGTGTGGGCATATAACTTATATAGACATGGTAGAGTCATAATTTGCAAGTCTATAAAGGCGGACCTGCAGTCATCCTGATAGCCCAAACGCGCTAAAATTCTTATCGCTCTCCTTTGGAATTTAAACATTTTTCCAAGAACAGATGAATGCCCCCAAGCCAAAAGTCCACACAAGAGATGACTTTGAAACAGCGAAAAGTAGGCTGTTCTCAGTATATTTATGCTGACCGATTCAGACAAACGCCTCAAAAGAAATGCAATGGAAGATAGACGGGTACCAAGTGCCGCCCCATGAGTCGACCAGGTAAGTTCGGAATCCACGGAAACACCAAGGAAAGTAGCCGCCTGATCCGTGTCATCGCAGGGTCGTAAAGCAAATGTCAAGTTTTTGGTCTTAGCATTATTTAAAGTGAGGTTATTATTAGTGAACCAGTCACTTGCCAACGTCAACATTTTTGAGTGTAGAATTTCATTTTGCTTGTGGCATGAATGCTTTGTTATCAGGGTGGTATCATCCGCGTAGAAGAGGATACCCCCCCCCCCCCTCCCCCCTCCCACTAAAGACCATAGGTAAATCATTTATGTAGATTAAAAAGAGAATGGGGCCTCTAGGCCCTGCGGAACTCCATGCTCAATAAGGCCAACTTTAGAGATATCCGACTTGTACTTAACAATTTGTTGTCGTGTAAGCAAAGTCAAACACACCCCGGATCAGCGAAAGATACCCAACTCCCCTCGACGCACACTTCTACACATACGTTGAACCGGGGAGTTGAACAGCAGATTGGTTCTCGCCCTCTGCAGGTAGAACGTCGGTCGGTGGAAAATAGAAATACACGAACTGGAACATGGAAATACCTCAGGAATCTACGCGGAACACGCTCCAGCTTTAATTGGTACGACACACACTAGAGCGACCAGACGACACAGGCGTACTCCAGCCACGACAAAACGAAGACGCGATACATACTCTTGATCGTTTCCGCGTCAGTGAAGGCCCTGGACATATGCAGGACGAAACCAAGAGTTCGGGATGCTGCATTTGTTATGGAAGGGACATGCTTCGCAAAAGACAGGTCGCAACTAAACGTGATACCAAGATCGATGATCGAGCCACATCCACGCAGCTGGACGCCATTTATAGTATACAGATTGGAATGGGCGGCTCTTTTTCGTATACGAGACAACATTGCACTTGTCGATGTTTATGTTTAAGGAAAAACAGTTGCACCAGTTCTAGATCATCAGCGTAGGCGAGTACGTTGAAATCAAACAAAGGTAGAAGATCATTCAGGTAAAGGACAAACAATAGGGGACCTAAGTTAGACCCCTGTGGAACTGCAGACTTCGCAATATATTCATTCTCCAGAGGCATATCCGTTATAGTAGACGCAACTAGCCCGGCTTGAAAGATAAGAGGCGGAAAACTTTATCAACGCCGGAGAAAAACCGCAGGAGCTGAGCTTGTGTAAAAGAGCATCATGGTGTATGCTATCAGACGCCTTGGTGAAATCGGTGTAAACCACACCCACCTGCTTTCCGCCATCCAAGGATTCAGCCAAGAATTGCGTGATTGTTGTCAAGTTCGTAACAGTCGAACGGCCATCGACAAAGCCATGCTGATAGGGAGAAATTAACGGTCTTGCTCAAGGAAATAAAGAAGAGTGTAAACACCTCTTGGAAACATTGGGGAAATTCGAAATGATAGCGATCGGACGATAATTACAAGCATCGTTTCTATCTCCCTTCTTGAAAATAGGAATAATTCTAGCTAGTTTCCATAGCTCAGGAAAGGTCGGCGTAGCGATGGAGAGAGATCATCTCCCATTGTGATATTGTTCGGCAATTGCCTAGGAATAACAATATTTGATCCTCCGTGATGCTGGTCAACCCAATCAGCGAAGCATAGTCCACAGAAACATAAGTGGAATTGTGGGAGTAAATTTTGGAGAATTCTTCAGCAAAGGCATCAAATATCTTCTGAGGAGTCACGATTGGAACCGAAATAATTCATGGAACCCGGAACTCTCGACTGTCCCTGAGTTTTCTGCAGAGAAGCTAGTGTTGTATCGTTCTCGGTCGCGACGCCGAGTCGCTGAAGACAGCCAAGATAGTAGATGCGAGGAATGTCACATCGCAGCTGAAGAATCCCTAAGCTACCGTCGAGTTCGTGGCCATATAGGCATTGGTCTGGCGTGTGTATATTTAAGTGGAGTGTCTTCTTCACAGCCAGTTTTATCAGTTTACCGCAGTTCTTCAATACACCCGCTGTGACCGTTGGATTCTGTAGACCATAAAGTAGTCGAGGGATCACATGGTCTCTGATGATCGTTAGACGCTAGTGGGGATATAAGGGGTCCCTTTGGATCCTCTGGAACCAGTCGGAGAGGTTACCCACTCTCGGCTTACAGACGCCACCTGTACGGAAGGGGTTCCGAAGATATACAAGAC
>JAWQRJ010005420.1:0-10258 GCA_033557515.1 Diorygopyx duplodentatus
AAAATAATATAAAATAAAATTGTAACATGTATTCTATCTAGCCTTGTCGAAACTGTAATTGCAAGATTTATTTTGCCTACGGAAATGCCGCTTCATACAGAGCGTAATTTTAACAATCGTGCTTCTATCTCGCAAGGTTGCAAGCGTAAACCGTGCAGTATCTAACACAATGTAAAACCCTGCTTTTTAAGGTATTATTGAACATAGCCTTTCAATGGCTTAATAAAAAAAAACAAATTTTTAGTATGTGATTAAGAACTAAATTATATTCAGGTATTTTTTATTTTAATTTCCGCTCCTAAGTTTTTATTCTATTTGCTTCCAAACCCAGGGGTCAATACTTTTGACGGCGATAGTAGTGTACTAGATGAATCATCATCTAAAATTTCTAAGTAGTAATGCAAGTAGAATATACTTTAATACGCTTTTTGGGACAATAATTTGAATAAAGACAAATTACTTCTGCAGGTGTAAAAGATATCTTAATATCTGATAAACGAATGGAGTTATTCTTAAGTTACTTCCTGATCCTAAAGCATGATTGTAAGATATGAGATAGCAATGTTTACAACGTTGCTAAACCACTTTTAGCAACATTCCTTAGTACTGAGACAGCCCATAATAACAAACCTTGCTACTCGTGAAATTTAAAGTATGTGGTGACATCTAGCGAATATTTGGAGTACCCTCAGTTAACCGACTAGTTTTTTGTTCCAGATTCACGTTTTGAGACAAAATTTAATCCAAACGTGGGTTTGGTACGAAGAAGCACGATCTAGATTTGCGACTTACAAAGATCCCACGTTAAAATCCTTGCTGTTAGCCCAGCCGTTAGATGCGGCATCCGAAAGAAAGTTAGAAGAAATACGCCATCTAATCCACTATTTGGAATCTCAGTTAACCCAGGCGAATGCGGCGTTAGACGACCAGTGGGACACCTTCCAGGACTCTTGCAAGAAAAAGTTGGGCTCCAGGGTGCCGAATATAGAAGCGATCTACCACGTTATGGTCAAACAGAACGCCACGTTGCAAAAACAGGTTTACGTCTCGAGAGACATTTCGAACAGGATACGTTCGAAGTTGAAGAACGTAAGCGCCCCCAGCCTCATGCTCAGTTTGGACGGAATGGGCGCGCTGGAGGAACAGCTGAGGAGTTTGCGTATGGAACCGAAAGATTTCGTTCAGATCCGGTACGAGAAGGTGCTGAAAAGGCAGAAGAGGTTGACGAAGGCGCGCGTCGACAATTTGAAACGGTGCATTGAAAACGGGAACGTTTCGCACGTAACCGTTAAGAAGGCTTTAAACAACAGCTTGATGCAAATGTCTGTGCCGTTTTCTCCGATTGCTGCGCCGAAAAAACCCGAACGGGAAGTCGATTTCATGCAGTCGACGCCTTTGCGTCAAACAACTAAAACAAGCGTCAATACTTCGGAAAGTAAACAACCTGTTCATTCGATTCCTGTTAATCTGTTTAAACAAGAATCGAAGAGTGTTGGTAGCGATGTGAAAACTTCGGCATTCGTTCCGATGGTAAACACGAAAAGTAGTTTGTTCGGAGTGGGGAATTTAGACCAAAATGCGTTGCTTAACCAAAAAATTCAGAAGGCTATGGTAGAAAACGTTTCAAAGCCATCTGTTATGTATGTGGTTCCACCAAACGCAGCAGTTTTCACACAAAAATCTACAAGCAACGTTGGCACTAGTGAAGTCAGTAATAAAATATCAATCTCTTTGCCGCCGAGTGTGTCAATTAGTCTAATAAAATCTTCGAGCGGTGAAAACCAGGAAGCTAAATCATCGAGAAATAAGTTTCCGCAATTTACTGTGCCTAATACTCCGAGTTTTAGTTTTTTGACGAGCAAACCTGACAATGGTGTTACAGTCGATTCTAAATCTGATGGCACAAAGACGCTTTTCAGTTCTATTTTCGGGCAAACACCGAAAAGTGGTGACGCATCAAATAATACTGATGGTAACCTGGTTAAACCACCGTCTATGATTTTTGGACAAAATACAGCTCAAAATAAAGTGTTTCCAGTTGAGAAACCTGCGGTAATTTTTGGGCAAACATCACAAAGCACTAGCGACGAACTTAAAACAAGTACTCCGTCTGATTCTGTTACATCTGTTACTGCAACATCAAGTTTGTTCAGTCACATTTTTACTTCGAATATTGCGAGTGGTCAGTGTGATTCTTCGTCAAAAACTTTATCAACACCTTCAACTCCAACCGGATTTATGTTTGGACTTCCTACGACATCTTCAAGTTTATTCTTTGGACAGGAAATTTCTACTTCAACACCAACCCCCAGTAGTACAAATATTGTATCACAACTATCTGTTACCACCACGAAAACAGATGTAATCCCACAAACCTCAACAATAAGTATAAAACCTGTTATTAGTACAGCTGGAACTACCAACAATACTTCACCTCAAGTACAAGTACTAACCACAACCAGTTTACCATCTTTCGGTCAATTAACAACCACTGGGGCTACACTTGGAAATACCACGGCGACAACTTCAATTTTCGCGCAACCAGTCACAACAACTAAATTTGCTAATAGCGTTCAACCGTCGGCTATAACAATTCCATCTGTTGTAACTCCAAGTACTAGCAGTAAGACAATGATTGAACAACCTACCGCAACTTCAACTGTTTCTATAACTCCAACCGCCTCTACATTTGTGCAACCAATAAGTGCTACTGCGGTATTTGGACAAAGACCAATGACCACCACAGCTCCATCTATATTTGCGAAAGCAGCTTCAGCTTTTGCGCAAAGCACGGTTGGAATTCCCAGCATAGTTGAAGTTTCTAATATTATCGGACCTTCTAGTACGACTGGGACTTCTAGCACGCCTGCGGGTTTTAACACAACTGGGACCTCGACAACTACCGGAACTTCTAGCATAGCATTTAGTACATCATCAACGATATTTTCGCCTGCCGTCGCATCTGCGATGTTGATATTTGACGAGCAAACTACATTGGCTTCTCCGATCTTTCAACAATCGGTGCCAACTACTACTACGAGTGCAAACGTTTACGAACAAACAACAACTTCGTCTATTCTCTTTGGACAACAACCCACTGTCGCACCGAGTATTTTTGGAACAGCAACTTCAACACCTAGTATCCTTGGGCAAACAACTTCAACCCCAACTGTTTTTAGACAAACAACCACAACTGAAACGGCAAGTATATTTGGGCAAACGACTTCAACACCAAGTATGTTTGGACAAACAACTGCGACTCCAATTGTTTTTGGGCAAGCTACCACAGCTGAAACTTCAACGCCAAGTATGTTTGGACAAACAACTTCGACTCCAACCATTTTTGAACAACCAACGACAGTTCAAACTTCAGCTTCTGGGGTGTTTGGACAAGCCGCGTCGACACCAACCGTTTTTGGACAACCAGCTGTGGCTCAAACGTCAACACCAGTTATATTTGCGCAAACTGCTTCATCTCCGAGTGTATTTGCAACTTCGACTCCAAGCATTTTTGGGCAAACAACTTCAACGCCAAGCGTCTTCGGTCAAACAACTTCCGCACCAAGCATTTTCGGACAGAACAGTACAACGCAAAGCATTTTTGGCCTACCAGCTTCTACACCAAGCGTTTTCGGACAGCAAACTTCAACTCCTAGCATTTTCGGTCAAACCACGTCAGCTCCAAGCGGGTTTGGACAACCTGTTTTTGGCCAGACGACTAATACTTCTTCGATTTTCGGACTACAACAGCAACAACAAAACGTGTTTGGTCAGTCGACAACCCCAGTGTTCGGACAGCCGACCACTACAACTTCAATTTTCGGCCAACCAACGACCAGCACACCTTCTGGGTTTGCTCAAAACTCCTTCGGGAACAACTCAATATTTAAAAGTACAACAAACAGCGTTTTCGGCGGTTCATCACCTTTCGGCCAAGCGCCGCAAACACCCCAAACGACTACAACCAGCTTTGGTACGCCGCCGCCCTTTGGATCTTCGAACGTGGTTTTCGGTAATACCACCGCAGCGAATAACGCTTTCTCCAAACCATCCTTCGGTACGCCGGACAATTTAAATTTCGGCGCGTTAAGCACCGGCGGAGCAGCAACGACGACTTCCGCAAACGTCTTCGGCTCTTCGACGTTCAACACCTTCAGAACGACCGAGAAGGACCAACCGTTCAACGCAGCCAATAACGTTTTCGAATCGTCAACTTCGACGGCCTCGACACCGTCCGTCTTCGGCAATTCGCCGTTCAGCAAATCGACGCCTGCTTTCGGGGGACCGGCCACCTTCGGATCCCCGCCCCCGTTCGGCCAACCGGGACCCTTCTCTGGTGCGGCCGGCACACAATCGGTCAACCAAAGCGGTTTCGGATCGAGCGCTTCCTTCCAGAAACCGGCTTTCGCCGCACAGCCAGTTTTCGGAGGGGGATTCGCGGCCCAGCCGACCTTTGGAGGATCTGTGTTTGGAGGATCCGCAAATTTCGGGGGCCCCAACAGGGTTTTTGGTAACGAAGGATTCGCGCCCGCACCGCAACAGCAAAGCTCCACGTTTGCCAATCTGGCCAATCAGCAAACTGTTGGATTCGGCAGCGTAGCCCAACAAGCACCGGCAGTCGAAAATGTACAACAACCCGCTTTTTCAGGGTAAGTAGTTGTTTTTTCCTTGTTTTCAATTTACTGAGGAAAACTTAATGAGGAAACTTAATCACTCCATTCTGTTGGTGTTCTTAAATCATTTTGAACTTCATCTTCCTTCTCTTTGAAGTATCTCTAGATTACTTTTCCACACTAACATGCATTTATTAAAACTACAATTCTGTTTATAGGGGATCATCATTTACTAGTTGGCGGTGAAATCAAGATCAAGAAGAGGATAATTGTTTTGAGTTTATGTGACAAAGCAACTTGAAGGTGATATTGTGGCAATTTTTGAATTAATCAAGCAGTTATTCTATAATCACCTTCAAGTTTATTTTTTATATGTACACATACTAAAGTGTTTTCCAGAAGTATTAGTGTATTTTAATTAGAAAAGAAGTAATAGCCAAAAAAAGTTCTGAAATGGAAATTCTTTATTAAAAACATTTAAAAAAATATATATGGTACATTTTTGAAATTCCCGCTACAATTTAATGATGTGCAGTACTACCACCCGTTATCAATTCCTTAGCAACATAATTTTTAGTATTAATTCCTTGTAAACAATTTTATGCGTATAATATAAAGTGTCTGTAAAAAAAAATCATGTTTGTACCGTTTTTATTAAGTTTATCGTTCATGTAGAGTATTTTTCAATAATAAAAACAGATTTCCTATGTTTTAGTTTTTTTTTTCAATCAACTTAGGTTGGCAGTGATGACGGCTGCCATGTTGACGAGTTAAAAAAAGACGGGATCTTTTCTGACGGTGTCACATTATTTTCGTGTTCGTTTTCGGTGATTTTCGCCATAAAATCTCTAATGAGTGCCCCACCGCTGTTCGCGTGTTCAAAATGCTTTTCCAGGCACCCGTTTGAGGAACTATCGGCCGGCCAGCAATTGTGCAAAGTAAGTCTGTTAAAAGTATGTAGTAGTAAGGTTAGACGTAATACCACAGCTGTCATGTACGTCACCTCTGGATTTTCCAAATCTTTGCATTCCGACCTCCAAATTACGCGAAAAAAGAAGCATACAAAAGTGAAAATTAAAAAAAAAAAAAACGTAAATCGCAATGTATTTTTTGTTACTTTTATGTATAATTTTTCCACTCAGGAATGTAGGGGAGCATTCCCTATGGTGAAGTGCACATATTGTCGTTCGGAATTTCAACAAACGTCGAAAGGGAGCACGAGTACTATTTGTAAAAAGTGCGAGCAAAATGTTAAGGCACACGGCAAGCCAACGGCTTGCGAGTACTGTAATATAATCGCTGCGTTCATAGGGAATAAGTGCCAGCGGTGCACTAATTCGGAGATCAAGTATGGGCCGCCAGTCAACTGTGAACAGTGCAAACAGAAGTGCGCCTTCGACCGGCACGACGACGACAAAAAGGTAACTATAAGCGCGGACGGCCGCTCGCCGTGCACGCTCTCACGATACGCGTCGTTTTTTTAGGTCGACGGCAAATTACTGTGCTGGCTGTGCACGTTGTCGTTCAAGAGGGCCCTGGCCAAAACTAAGCAAAGCGAGTCGGACCGGCGTATCATTAAAATGTCGCAGATGCGGCAGAATAAACATAAAGAGGGAAAGTGAGTTGTAAAGTTGAAAAAAAAAGTTTAAACAAAAAGGTATAGTGGGTGTGTCAGGAGCAAATATTTTGAAGACAATAGAACTACGATATCACACGAAATATATTTTTTTTCTGAAAAACTTCATTTGGTTGCGAGTTTGATCCATTTCTCACAGATCCCTTAAAAAAAGTGGAAATCTTAGGAAAGGACTCATTTCTTACTTGCCAACAAGTATTTGTAATTAATTTATTGACGTAATGGGAAAACAGGTCCTAATGAAAATTGTAAGTTAAGATCAATCTGCAAAATATTTTTCGATTAGCTTTGATAGTACTCCCGACTTATTTGATATTGACCAATTAACTCTTAATTCGATACGTAAAAGACAGTGCTCCCATTGAAAGGTTTTTAAAAGTTATACCTATTAAAGAGCAAAAATCTGAATATTTAGCAGAAACAGTATTGACATTTTTAGAAAATTATGATATTCCCGTAAAGGATTGTAGAGGACAAAGCTACGGCAATTCAGCAAATATGTCGGGGAAAATAGTCTGGTTTGCAAGCGAGAATCAAGATAAAATGTTAATTCGCTACCACCGGCATTACGATATCCATAAAACTCTCAGCCATAAAATTTATACATTGTTTCTCTATACGAGGTTTTTATGCGATAACCACTTGAAAGCTTGTTCTTTTCCGCATCTAAAAGTGGGTATTCGTCGGTCGACCTCCCAGTAATTATTGCAGAAAAAAATTGCGAAGCCAACAGTGCACCAGAAATTCTTCGAAATTGACCATGTTTGGGTTGTTATAAAACAAAAACTAAGTAAAATATTTCAAAACTGCTTTCACTACGTGAAAGCAAAATGCTAGTACTACATAAAATAGAGTTCTCATTGGTCGAATTTGCATATGATTAATAGCAGTTACGCCAATTATCTAACATCTTGTCTTGCTAAGACTTGCTTTTTAAATTGGATTGGAAAAAGAAGTGATGCTCTTACTAGTTCTGTTAGAATATATTGTAGTGCGTTTCGCATAAGAATTGGGTGTTTTTATTGTTTATTTTCATTTATTGTTAAGGTTTTGACGCTTCTTTTAGGGCTGTAAATCCATAAAATTATATTTCATTCCAAAATCCACAGACACACGTAACATATCCGTCTGGCATCGCCCCTTCGGGCGTATTGTATACTATCCCCTACTTTAAGGTCATAAATTGGATATCGTTTAAAACTACAAATTTTTTCGAAGATCACACAGGTACATTACTAATACTCCAAATCCTGATATGTCAAGCTTTATAACTGGGTAGCAGGCAACAACCGAAATTTAAGAATCAGAGAAGAAAGTTTTCACGGAGAGTCAAAACAAAATCAAACTTAAAGCTCATTTTGGCCACACTTGACTTCTCCTAATCCTAATTCAGGACGACTAATGCAAAAATTTAAGCAGTTCGTGTTCAAGTCCCATTTTAAAACCCCTGATGAAAGTTTATTACAGTACTTATATGCTGAGATTCAAAATAAATGGGATAGTTGGCAGACCTGAATTTAATTCAGACCAGTAATTCGTATATGAATTTTTTGTAGCTCTTTCTATTTTTAATGCTTCGAGAATTTTTATTTCTGTTTTTCATTACAATTATGCAACAAAATTGATGTTGTGTTTCTAGAACGAGTTCGCCAAATTCTGCATTGCTATTATCTTTTTTTTATGCTCTTTAATTCTGGTAATAACCTTTCTACCAGTTTCACCAATATAAATGTAGTTACAATCCAAGCATGTAAGCTGGTAGACTCCACTCTTTTCATGTGGCCAAATTTATCTTTTGGATTGCTCAAAATATTGAATGTTTAGTTTTAAAGGAGAGTGAAAGAAATATTATCTCTTTTGAGGAGATTCTTAGTGGATTGGTGTTGTAATAATTGAATGTTATGGAATTGTGTATGGTCTGCAGTTGTAAACAAGGTGGAAAGTGATCTTCACCGGTTCAATTTTTGTTTAGTTCTGCGTATCTACGTCAGTTTCAGCTGTTTTAAATGCCTTTTCATGTCACCTAAAACATGTGAACTAAAAGTGTCAATTTCAATTTCGAAGAAGCACTCATCTAACAAAATCTGTTAAGAAAAGATGACGCTTTGTGTTTATTGTATCATTGGATTGTGAAATCACATTTATAGACAAGTATTTTCATAATTTGTAACTTAAACTAACATAACTTTTTTCGACGCAAACTACAAAATTACCTATGTTTACATTTATTTGACGTTTCAACCAAGTTCCAATCCTAAATTACAGATAGTTATAGTAACTATTTTAATTAACTGTCAGCATTCAGGATTTCGTCCATTAAGAACAAAGTGTTCTTAATGGGCTCTCAAGAATCTAAGTTAAAACTTGGACTCTTCTTATTTTTATATAACATTTTTTTTAATATCAACCATATTTTTATAGTGTGGTTCATTTTAAATTGTCAAGTTGTGGTTGTTTTTTGTTATCTACAACTTTTGGCAAGAAACTAAAATATTTACATCAATGTAACTTTTATTCGGCAATAGAAATTTAAATTTATTGCTGCTGTGAAATTTCAAATTTGCTTTGGTCTCAACAAAAGGTGGAACAGAAAAGGTGTTTTGATATTGTCTATTGCTTCTCAAAATTTTTGTGCTCCTGACACCTCACTTTACATATGCAGGGTGTTTTTAAAGTATATTTCCAGTTTTTTTTAAGTGGAAAAATTATTTCAAGCCCTTAGAAATTTTGTGTAAAAACTTCCTAACTATCTAACTTCTACTAAATTCCAGGTTTTGTCATCATCCTCAGGAAGCTACTTTATTAACTATGTTTTTCATATTTCGTTCAAACTATTTGCTGTTGTTGCATTTATGTATTTAATTCAAAAACTTAATACCGCTTAACACCACTAACAAATTACTGTCGTAATTTATAATCGTTTGAATAACAAGTAATTATTTAATTTAAATAACCGTTATTTAAGGGGGTTCCATATGGCACAGACTTGTTTGCACAAACACATTGCGCAACGCGTTGTGCAAACATGTTTGAACTGTTGATCGCGCAAACGTAATGCAAACATATTCCGTGGCGCCATCTGCAGGACCTGACAAGAAATACAACCAAACCTAAAGAAACCCTCACTAATTCATTTGAAAAGAAACATTTTGGTTACGGCAAGATTTTGTTAGGACGCAATGTCTGCTATGAATGCCGAGAACGAAGAATATTATTTATATGCTCTTACTTATTGCTTAGCAATTAAAAAGAATACATCCCAAAGGTTAAAATGGTGTAAGAAATTATTTATAGGACTCGCATACAAACCTACTTGAAGGATTAAGCACCAAACATTCTAACTAAAATTCCATGTTTTCTTCTCTTTGCCGGGTTATACGTCCTGAAGCTAAGACGTCCTCTGTTTGGTACCATTGCTTCGTCTAGAACTAACTCTTGTTTTGGTATGTATAGGTTTAATTTTATATCTAATTTTGCAAAGCCTGTCTCCAGTATTTTGTGTATCCTTCAGATGGAAAAATGTAAGAATTTGGTTAAATCTCATTCTGGACATAGTTTTACGAAATATTGGTGCCTGAATGTTCTAAAATGCTTCTTAAAGGAGCTATCGCCAGATTAAAATTGCCTTCAGGTTTGACCAAGGAAGTATAATGGTTGCAATCATATTGCTAATCTTGCAAAATGTTGTCCTTGGAGCTATGGAAAGCCCCAGTAGAATTCTTGTCTATCAAATACAATTCTGATGTGGAGCACTTACAATGCAGATAATATTCTGGGTTGCCATAAAGTGAAAGGATAAACATAGGAAGGTGGATCCTACCGTTAAAATATCCGAAAAAGTTCAGATAAGTGAATGTTCTAAAATGCTTCTTAAAGGAGCTATCGCCAGATTAAAATGGCCTTCAAGTTTGACCAAGGAAGTATAATGGTTGCAATCATCTTGCTAATCTTGCAAAATTTTGTCTTGGAGCTATGGAAAGCTCCAGTAGAATTCTTGTCTATCAAATAC
>JAWQRJ010005421.1:0-10258 GCA_033557515.1 Diorygopyx duplodentatus
AAAATAAATATAGTAATGCAAATAAAATATGTTTTGTTTTCAAAACAAAAGACTGCATGTCTAGTATTTATTATCTTTCCTGTTTCAGTAGATATAAAGAAGAAAGATTTTCTGAAAAGACAGTTCTGCTCAAATTTAGTAGGTCAATAAATTGCAAAAAAAAAGGAAACTTGGAAGCAATAAACATGATAATAATAAACATGGTAATAATAAACATAGTAACAATAAACATAGTAACAATAAACCAAAATTTTCCCACAAAAGATGCTGCCCTTTACTTCTAAACATTTGGTAACAAATGCTTTTCAACACTTTTTCTACAATTCATTAATTGACGAACACTAACGGAGTTAAAAGCCTGTATGACACTTTGATGCAAATCATTAATACTATTATAACTCATTCCGTATATCACATTTTTTATATGGCCCCACAGGAAAAAGTCTAGTGGATACAAATCCGGAGATCTTGCAGGCCATCGTATGGGACCGTTCGTTGCAACTCACCGATTTCCATATCTTGTTGCTAAATATTCAGCAACAATTCTTGAATTATGTGCCGGGGCGCTGTCCTCCTGAAAGAAAATAGTTCTCTCATCTTCAATTGGTAGATCATCCAACGCATCTTCAATTTCCTGTTGCAGCAGTTCGAGATATCTGTTTGAGTTAAGTGTTCCGTTACAAATAAACGCACTTATGAGATGGATATATGAGATGGCAGGCACAGTATTAACCATGGCTAGCACATCTATTTGGGCATCTTCATTTTCTTTTCGGTATGTGCAGAACGGACTGCAGTAAAGCACACCCACCTTCTCGTAGATTTTGCTCGAGTCGGCAAAACAAAGTTCTAAAGAGGCTGTTTTCTGTCGGGGTATAAATTTAAATATTCATTTATTGCCGCAGTTGAGTTACGATTTCACCTTATGTAAATAACAAACATATCCGATTTTTTATAGTTTGAAAACGCTATTATCAATGTAGAATATGAATAATTGACGGCAACTACAACTTATGACATGAGAGTGCTTTAACAATATTATTGACAGATGTGAGTCTTTTGTTTCAATCATGGGTAGTGTGATGTGGGTTAAAATCTGTGTGGAATATCATTTTTCTTCATATCTCATAAACTATGCCTCGAATCTTATATTGTTGGAAAGGGAAAAAAATCTACTAATTTAATGATGTGAAAATCAACTATGGAATATATATAAAAAAATACAACTTTTGGTCATATCTGAAAACCGGTGCAAGGTAAAAAATATTTTTATATTTTTTTACAGAATGTTTTGATATCTACAACTTTTCGCCAAATTTTTTTGATACGATAAATAATATGGAAAATATTCACATTTGAAGAAATTGTCAATTTGCAGTTTTTTCAGGAAATCTAGTAGCCGATGAAATTTTTTGAAAAAACAAAAGAAGTTCACACCTTCTTTTGTTATCTTCCTTGTCGTCCTCATTATCAAAGTTTTCAATTCCATTATCACACCAGTCATCTAATTGGATATCGAAGTCATTATCATCATCATAGAACAGCAACATTTTTATGTACCTGTTACCTGCCTAAGTGACCCTCGCTCAAGTTAGCTTATGCCCATTCGTTCTTACCTACTATAGTACACATCCATAGAAAAAATCTTAGCTTTGATACTATAACGTAGGTCTGGTGGCTATGGAATTTTGGTCTATTGGTGATGCACGAATGCGGATGATTGTGGTATTCAAATGATTTTCGAATACTACATTAGTAGATTACTAGTCTTTATATTCGAAAAATGATTGCTAATTAGTAGACCACAGCGGGTTTAAGCGAACGACTCCCACCTTTCCCCATTTCGCCTTAGGGTGACGGGGTGCAAATTATGTATATGGACAATTCGATTATGAGTCGTGAACTAGTTATCTCAGTAGTACTAGATATTAATGTTAAAAGCAAAAATGTGTATATAACCACATTTTCTTTCGCACTTTTGTTTCATTTCTTCATTTTCTATTCTGTTTTATTAGTTCAGCAGAGTGGGCAACTTCTTTCGTCAGTGGACCGAATGAAATTTTTGTATCATGATGGGGCCCGGAATAGATTGAGCGGTTTAACAAATAAGAATCAGAACCTAAAAACTATTATATTACTTGAATCACAAAATTATTAATGTATTTAAAAAAAGTAAATACAATATTTAATTACCTAAATAGGATCTATTATGGATAGGTACAGATAAGAACTACAATTTGATATAAACATTTTTATTGTTATGATAACAAAATAAATGCAGGAAAAAAACATAATATGGGCCATTAAATTTGACATGTTTCTGATTTATGATTTCATCAAAGTTTGGATTCAATTCTGGCTGTTTGTAAAGCTGCTTCTAAATTTGCACTTGTTATTCATGATCTAATTTTGCTCTTTGTGTTTTTCATTGCCAAATATTTCTGTGCATTATCCAACATATTTTTAAATATTTCTTGACTTAACGAGGTATAAAAGTCCGTTATTGTTTTTTTTTCAGCAAATTGGTTCGTTAATATGTATTAATTGAAATTGTAAAATTATCAGTTCCAACTGGATACAAGGTGCATCATTGCCATTAAAATTGAATGGTAGGCTTACTAAAGATGGATGTGTAGAAAATTTCTGGATATCACCAAATCTTTTTGTGAATTCATTAAATAGGTCGTTTATTATAGCCTCTTTATTTCTTAAAATCGGCACATTTCAAGTTTTTCTCTTTTTTGTAAGATTGGAAAGGGGATTTGTTAACTGTTTATTTTGGAATTGTTGCAAAAATGACTTCAGTTTTCTGGTAAAGAATGTACCGTTTGTATACATATCAAAAATAAACAGTCTTTTCTCTTGTAATTTAATATTCTCTTCATATATAATAAGCCATTGTTCACCTTATAATTAACAAAAGTCATTCAGCTTGTCCTTCGCATTTAAGAAGTTAACAGTTTCATCCAACGAATCATGAAATCGCATTCTAACACTTTTGTAAGACTAACAATCCATCTTATGTGCCTATGATAAGGAATATCAGTAAAAGCACATTAAATTTTTTTCAAAAATGCTATGAATTGCCGGCGGTTTAAAGCTCTCGCATGAATAAAATGTGACTATTACTTTTGTTATAACCAATATAACATGCTTCAGTTTTCTAAAAATGTAGAGTTCCAACTCTTTTGCAAAGGGTTGCTTGATGATGATACGATGTAAGTAATTAATTTCTTTTCCGGGGTTTGTTTTGCGCTTATTCTTTTTAGTAATCCAATATTTCTTTATCTTCCATTGCCACCTGCACCTGCGATCACCCGTTTGTACGCGGTTAAAGGCAAGTTTATTTCATTCCGAAAACATTGCAAAACCGTTCCCCAGCAATAGGAACTGGTACATCAACTAAAGATATTGAAAGTAATTTCAAAGAATTTACCAGATACGATTAAATATTTCAAATTCCAAAATATATCTCTATCTGAAGGAGTCGCAAAATTAAATTCTACCATTCATCAGTTGCAAAATATTTCGGATGACAGATTATAGTAGCATAATTTCCTTATGTATGATGTGTTTTATGAACTTATATGAATTTTATATGAATTACCTAAGTGAACATATTAATTATATAAATCAATCAGTTTTCCACAAACTTAATTTGCTTCTAACCCTGCTCAGTTGGCAACAATATCCATTCCAAGTATTTTTAGGATTCCTTTAGTAATTTTGATGATCCGTCATATCAGTCAATTTTGAATCATAATTTTTTATAGATAAAATTTATTTTTCCATTATTTTGTAAAATCTCTATCAATTGTTTCAAATAACATCATGATCTTATTTAGTGGCTTTCGGGTGATTTCCGCATTATTAGAGGAACTCTGTTTATTTCTATTGGAGAAAACTGTTTTGCCGTTCGATACAGATGTTTCTTCAGGACTAACTAATGACTGAAACTTCAACGCAGAGTTTCTCCAATAATGTGTCGATCGCCCGCAAGCCAAGGTGTATTAATAATGGCTGCGAACGCTTACAACAATGGTTAGGAGGCATCTTGTTAACGATATTCCTTACCAATTATATTCAGAGATTCAAAACTCTGCCTCGCTCATGTGTAGTTACTTGGAATAGTTCCAATTAAGAAAACTGTTTTTTTATGGTATTTTATTACATGATTTTGTGAAATTTCTGTGCCAATTTTGGGCTTAATTTTGTTTTGCTAATGGGTTAAAATTGGATAACTAAATGTCAGGTTAATTGTTAACTAAATGCCAGGTTAGCATTTTGGCATTTGAGAAATTTTGTAATGTATGTAACGTAACAGAAAAACATAGGCTAACACACAGCTATTCTTACATCGTCATTTACATTAACGTATGGAACGTACACTTTTCACTAAATGGACCAGCAAAAGTAGATACTTTGTTGAATATTTCAACAAATTATTCCGTTTTTGGACTTGGGGATGTACTCTTATCTTGGATATCTTGGATGTACTCTATTTGCTATAATTTGAAACGTCATACTGCTTTGTTGTCAAGATTTGTATCTGAAGTGCTCTTTGGCTATGTAAAATCATTATGTTAAATGATATAAATCTAAATAACATACATTGTCTGAAATAACCGTACATTCAGCTATTATCAAAAAGAACATTACCTGTATATTTTGAAACATCCTTCGCTGTTACTTGAGTTATATATTTATTGCTTGCCTGTACTCGTCAGAGCCTGGCTGTAGTTAGATTATTTGCTTCTATCACAGCCAGCTTTGATGAGCACAGTTGGGCGAACAACTACCCATTGCTGGAGAAGAAACTTGAACTGGCCTGGTCATCAACTTGGCTGTGAATTCTTTTTATTTGGAAGATATCACAGCCACTTTGATGAGCTAGGACTTTTCAACAATCAACGACCATCGCATCTGCGGCCGGGACTTTTGGACCTCCTAATGCCCCATTCGTCAATTTTGCTGTGAAATCTTGAATACGAAATTGATATCACAGCCATTTTGACGAGTTGGGTTGTTAGACGCCTTCACCAAATGAAGATTGAAGAATGAAGAGTGACCGAAGTTTGTGATTTTCCGCTCGTCAAAGGGCTGTGAAATGATTTCTGCTCATATCACAGCCAGCTTTGATGAGCGAAACGTCACTGCTTGCTGCACACGTCAACTGGATGCGAAGAAATTGCCAACGAAGAATTCAATTGTTTTTTAATGCTCGTCAAGTGGTTGTGATGTGGTGAGTGCCTGGAAACATATCACAGCCAGCTTTGATGAGCGTTAAGAAATAAAAATATCCAACGGTAACCTTTTATTTTTTAACACTTATTTTTGCATATATTTCTATCTTTCGTTTGTATTTTAGTGGTGACGTTTTCGTTTTTATTTTTATTATAGTTAATGAGTAAACTAGCTCCTCTGCTCGGGAAAGACGTTACGGAGCGGGTCTTCTTGGACCGTTTCCTGCAGTTGTGCAACAATCAGACGTTTTATGTTCGAAAGGTGTGCGCGTCACAGTTCGGGGAATTTTGTTCTGTGGTCGGGAAGACCGCCTACGAGCAAGTTCTGGTAACTATGCCAATAAGTTATCTTCAAAATTACTTGGTTTTGCTAACGTTTCCAAACATTCTTAGTTACCCAGTTACATAGGCCTATGTGAAGACGAGGTGTGGGGCGTACGCAAGGCCTGTGCGGACGTGGCTATGTCCGTATCGTGTGCTTGCCCGCCTGCGATTCGAAGAGCCTCGTTAGCCCCAATCTTCGCTAAGCTACTACAGGATTCCAGTCGTTGGGTACGGATGTCTGCATTCCAAACGTTGGGCCCATTCATATCAACTTTTGCCGATCCCGCTATATCCAATCTTTTCTACAATAACGTCGGGGAGTTGATGCTTGTAAATCCAGATGGCAGGGAATTTAGGTAGGTGTTAGTAGTTGGAGAAAAAAATTTGGAAAACAAAGTAGATGATATCAATTTGAAATCAAATAAGACACACAAAAAGATTATTGTGAAAATACTGGGTTATTGGTAAGTAGAGGTGAAAAAACTGCATTATTCAATTTTTAATTCTACAACAAAAATTGAGAATTAAAAAAAAATTAAGTGGAGGGTAATAGACAAATTTTAAATGTAGGTAAGCTATGAAATAAAAAAATCTGATTTGACAGATAGGTGGGTGGACAAGGAGGAGGTGAGACTGTTGTACTTACGGACAAAATTTACATTTTCATTTTTCCAAGCACCAGTAAGAAAATTTTCGTTACCTTGAATTTTTGTCACAACCCTTGGAATCTCCTAATTATGATAGTTTTTTTTTAGATGCAAAAAGCTGACTACTTAGGTGTGATATTTTTTTTCCAAAACCATTTTTCCTTCATGTTCAATCCCCTGATCAATCTATGGACAGTAGTGTAACTTTGGGCAAGTGAGGAAGGTTAAATTTAAAAACATGCATTCTTCAAGAAAATATTTTTATTGGATAACATATGTATCTTATAGAAAGTTCAAGAAATAGTACCTTGAAGACCGCGCTCGCTTGGGGGGTAAAAACACAAAAAAATTGTTTCCACCCTTAACAGAGCTTGCCCATCTCTTAGTTTTGGTAGCGTCATCGTGTGGTGAAATGTAAAACTAACAGACTGAGCTAGTTCCGTTAGACCAGTACACGATGGCCCCCTATGTCTGTAACCTAGCTATAATAAGCAAAAGTTCTTTTTTATATTTTAAAACGATTTGTTTCAAGGTTTTTCCAACACAAAAAAAAATGTTTTTGTTACCACATGCCGTTACCTTGGGGGCACGCTTTTTTAGGACTGTTTTGCTCCCCGCCGATAGATCCTGCCAGCACTTTTGTATCGATGTTTTCCTCACAATTTTATTTATTTACGATATAAAATGATTTTACAGAAAGTCGAGACATCTCAATCGATTCCTGGCACCGTATTAATTGTAATCTTGCAAATATCGGCCTGCATCTTAAAGCCGTCTTTCAGGTCTGGGGTATACATACATACATACAAGATTAGCGCATTTAATAGTATAGGATAGGATAGGGCCGCCTATACATAATTCTTTCAAGTACCTGTTTAAAAAAATAAGCTTCAAAATTCAAAGTGAATGAGCAACAAACAAAATGTAGGATGATTTCTTTCTGCAAATATTTTGCTATAAAACCTTTTTCAATGACCTCATCTTAAATCGACATTGACAAGTTTCAATCTAATTTCCCCATCAACGAAAACAAACAAAAGAACTTTAATCACAAGTAGAACAATTAACAGGTATTTTTTCAAACTTTTAACCTAAATTGGGGAATATAGGATGTCTGCGATGTCTTATTTTAAATTGATTATTGTCTTTCAGGATGAATTTGGGATTTGCCCCGGAAACTGCTTTCCTCAGATATTTTACGTTGAAGCAACAATTGTCTACCTTTGAAGTGATGAGAGCAACAAAATATTGGATTGTTTTCCTCCCTCTCAGCTTCAGGAACACATGGTCCACTAAGTTCCAAGGTTTCTCTCTTGAACTGTCTTTCCAACTCTTCTGCAAAAATTTTGCCATCGTCCGAAGAAGATTGTAGGGAGAGTTCATCATCTTCGTCGCTCACTACACGTCTTTTGAAAAGAGGGACCTTTGGTTTTTTTAATTCTTGGATGAACTTTTTTCTTTGTTTTTCCGCCATCTTCAAGGCCATTTTCTGCTTCTTCCTTTCAAGGTGTGAAATTTAAATTGGTTTCTTTTCCGGAGTGTCAGTCAAAATTCTTGATTTGCCTTTTCTGGATTTTGGATTTACATCTTATTTGCGAAGAGCTGCCTTGGGATAAGGCCGAAGCATCTCTGGTGTTATATCTGCTGAAGTAGTATGGTGTTCAGGAGAAACGCGAGTTTATTGGACTTGGGATTGGTGTTGCTGAAGTGTGTGCTAGGCAGAGATGAATCAGTTTCATGAACAATTGACTGGGTTGAGGTGTCAGGAGGTTGATTGTTAGGTTGTAGTCGAGACGTTGCAGCTTTGAAGTGGTGTTTGGTGGGAGGAAAACTACTTTTACCGCTTTCATTTCTGGGCTAATGCCGCGAGCTTTACAATTGTCGATGAAAAGAATGATTTTTCTCTTCTTTTTGCAAATATTCTTATTGATTTGCTTCAGCCGTCTGCAAAAAAATCACTTGATCTAAGTTTTTTTGTTCGATTCATAGTGAAGTGGAAAAGATTTCGTTCCTTTTTTAAGCACCTTGGGTTTCTGGATTTCCAATGATAAAGGAGTTAGTAATGTCACTCGCTTTTTACTCTGTTTTCCTCCACTTTTCTCCTTTGAAAACTGCAGTTTTGTCCGGCAGTGCTTTAAGGAAAAGTTCCCGTCCCATCAGCATTGAAAATGTTGTCCGAGGAATATTCTTTCAAAAGACCAGGAAGATATTTAATCCATTCCGAACAAAGTTCATCGCTCACTGATTCGTTCTTGCCGCACAATTTTCGAAAAACAATGTTGTGGCGTTTTTTAAAGTTCTCCAGCAATCCATTGCTGCATTTGAAATCCTTGTGTCCCAGCTTTTCTGCAAACCTTCGGCCTTTTCTTTTAACACATTGCCTCCGAGAGGGACATTACGATCTCAGCACTGTTTAAACCATTTTATGAGGCATTATTCTAAATCGGGATATCCGGCAATTCTAATCTTCTTCGCGGCTCCTTTTTCCTGCTCAAAAAATGTCTAAATTTTATTTCTGTCTTTTAATATTGTTGTTAAAGTTGATGCTGGAATTTTGAAATCCTTAGCGATTTGTCCTTTTTTTCCACCTTTATCTACAAGCTCTAGAATCTCTAACTTTTTTTTCGATTGTCAATACATTCAACTTTCGCTTAATGCTCACTGTTTTGTTTTCTTTGGAATCACTTTCCATTTTTGAGTCTAGAACTGGCGATTCACACAGAACACTTTTTATCACTTCAGTAACGTTTTTCGCTGACTGTTTTAACATGCGCAGTAAGTTGTGTATAGTGACAAATGATTGGATAGTTGAATTCCCATAGGACATGGGAACATCTGTTTTTGCTTCCTTTGTTTTCCATTGAAGTCACCAGATGGACTTCTCGGAATCGTCCCTGATCACTCACACAGATAATTCAGAGATTTTTCCGAAAAAAAACTCATTTTTGACTGGAAAAAATTTGACATAACAGGGTTTTAAGCGAAAACTCTTCGACACAAGAATTGAAATTAACATTAGTTGCCAGTTGCATTGATCGCTTAATCAATCTGATGTTTTGGCCATTCTCCGCAGAGGTCATTCCTCCTACTTGCTTCTGGCCTTTCGCAGCTAATATTTTTGGGGGTTCATGAACGGTTGTCACCCCTGTTTCGTCTATGTTTCATATTCTAGAGGGTAGAAATTCAGCCCTACTAAAGGCTGATTTGTAGTTACCAAAGAACCACGAAACTGTAGTTTTATTAAAGGAAGTAGCAGGTGACATACACTTGTCCCTTTAGGTTTTCTTAAAGTCAATATTTCTCTGTGCCGTTGACGAAACAGACGCATCCAAAATTCTTCAGCTGCTTTATTTTTTTCCATGAACAAGAATATTTTATATTGTTACTCTTCGCAAAATCATATGCATGTTGTCTTAGGGAAGTTGTAGATAAGCCAAAGTAGAGAAAGGCAGAGTGTTTCGTGTAGTCAACCAGCATTTGTTCTTCAGCATCCTAAAATAACTTATGTATTGCGTATTTTGATTCATAATTGAAGATTTTAGACTCAGATGCCTGAATTCCTTTATTCTGCTGCAGAGAACAGATTTGCTAACGTTAAAAGCATTAGAAGCAGCACGAATTGACATACCATTATCAATAACCTCAGAGACAACATTTTTGAATGTATCTGATGGTGAATTCGGTCGTTTTTTACATGGTTTGCTGCAGGGCATGGTGCTGATTGAGTACCCAAAAAAAGGAAGAAACATAAATTAATTTTACGTCATAGATCGTGCGTGGTAACTGGGGTGTCAGAGTTAACTAGAGATGCAGCGGATGTACCTGCGGACATATCAGAAGTATGGACACAACAGGTACAACACCCCTTATCCGTAGGTACAGTTGCCGCCATCTCAAAGTGCACGGTTACATTTTACGGTGTAAATATGCCTGTGGATCATAGGTGCCAATAAATTGCGACATCTTTTGTAGAACTGTCAAACTGCGTTTTAAAAATATTTAACACAATGTCCCGGCACTTAACAGTTCCCGAAGTTGCAAGGG
>JAWQRJ010005422.1:0-10258 GCA_033557515.1 Diorygopyx duplodentatus
TTGAGTATCGTTTAGGTTTTAATTAATTGAGTGTTGCTCATTTGAGACAGTGACTCATCCTAGTGATACAGGAACTTCCTTGATTTAGATTATATACCATCAAATATCAGCAATACTATTAGCAGGAAATCCTGCAACCATGTCTCAATGGTTGATGACAGATGACATTAGCTACGTTGGCTCTTACTCTTCAATTCTCGATCTAAAGGCGCTCGCCGGAATTTAAAAATCTTACAACGTAAATAAAGGTAATTTAGTTCCATATCTTTCGCGGAATTAAGTTTAGACGACTTCGTTAAAAGGTATCTATTTTAAATTGATAGGAGTTTACGTATAGGGTAGATATAGATATTTAGATGGTCCGTAGATAAAGAAGGCCATTTGCATTTTAAACGTTTTCAGGGGAATACCGATTGCATTACATTAGCTGCGCTCTATTCAAAAAGTGGCCAGCTCATTCATAATACAATTCAATCTTCGTTCGATGGTGCCTGGAGGGTTGCTACCACTGTCGTCTTTTTTGCATCCGAGCTTTAATTAAGTTCTGATATTAGGTACAGTCACACCACAGTCTATTTACAACAAGAAAGCTTGTAGCATGCTTTCACTTGGAATTGTTATCTAATCTTTTCCACTCATATAAATCACCGAATTTCTGCGAAATATTCGTAGAATTTCCGTAGGATTAAACGCAACAATGCCTTTAGTAATCACAGTTGTAAACCCAATAACATAGGAACTAAGCAATAGGAATCCGTCCTGTTGTGCAAATATCTCTCTAACACGGACATATTGGAACTGAGTGTAGATGTATGATATGACCACGAAATACCCATATCTGACTTGCACCCACTTGTAGCCACGCAATTAATAATGAGATACCAATCAACATCTGAAACTTCTTGACAATCTTCAATCACATTTCCATATATCACTGAGCAGAATGCGTGCATGAGATTTGGTGATTGCTGATGATTTAATTGGATTGTTTTGTACCAGATATTTAATTAGGAAAATTACGTTAACATAATGAAACGTTACGTTAACAGTTCGAATAAAATTGCTTCGGAGTTAGATAGGGACTTGTATGGTTTTAATGTGAATAGAGATTCGTTTAATTATATTACAGAAGCCAAACGCAACTGAAACAAAATTATCGGACGTGTACATTGAATGTGAACAAAATAATGAATACCCATTTCAATTCACATAAACCAAAGCTAAAATAATTTGCCACTGCAACATCAAAGTAGAAATTTTCTAGCAACGGTCTAAAAATGGGCTAAATCAATACCTAAACTCCATACTACGTACATTTGCAATAGAAGGTCCGTTCCACGTAACATTATTCAACTTTTTTACAAGTGGTCCCGTGTCACCTGCGCGTATTAAAAATGCCGGCGAAAATAAACATTTTCCAGTTGGTCTGGCGTGTGTTAAATATGTATGCGGAGCAACCGAGCTTCGGTTTAACCTTCGCCGGAAAAATGTCCTGCACCTTCACAGAACCCAAAGTTAGATCACCGTCACCCAAATTGAAGGAGATATGACTGTTTGTATATTAAATGAGAGAGTCTTTACGGCCCTCGCACTACATAAATTTATATATCCGACGAATATAAAACCACCACCCGTTTTATACTTTATTGTTCCTGGATATCCGTAGATGTACCGGGCAAAATTGGATAGAGTAATTTTATATCCTTCACTAAGCACCTTAGCAAGGTTCCAATAAAGATACACGAATATCTATTTAACATTTAAAAAGTTAGTGCGTTTAAAAATTCAGTTTATCACTCCACCTAACAATTATTCTAATTATAAATATTAAATTATTTTGTTTACTATTTTATTTATATTTAATTGGTAAGCTGAGTGTGCAAGTGTTACTTCTTTCATAGTCATGTTGTACATCTACTAAGGACAAAGATAAGAGAAAATAGTTTTGTATTCAGAATTAGAAAAAAACGTTGTTTACATTAGCGAAATAAGTAACATTAAGAAGAACGTGAGATTAAAAGGGAAACCAAAGTTGATGAAGCGTCTTAAAGAAAGTATAGAATAGATGAATAGAGGGTTTTTGGTGTTGGTCCATGAAAAAAAAGGGGGTAGGGTACAGGTGGAAGAGGGGGTAGGGTAGAAAAAGTGTTGGTCCTTCGTAAATGATATCTGTTAGTAGTGGAATGCACGTGAGGAATTTGGCGCTAGACGTCAGTCAGGGGACTGGCGTGGCTAGAGCTCGGCAACGATCAATACCGTCAGCGGGAGTACCGCCTCACCGCCATGGGGGTGCGCAGATGTGTACTTACCGTAGACACGCACCGATGGCTGGGAGATATGAAATCTAGCCCGCGTTCTCCGTGGCCGCTAAAGCAGTTCTTGATATTCTGCATGAACTTTCGGCGAATGGCCTTCAACGAGTAGACGCAGAGGGCCGAGGCGTTGGTAGGTTTGCTCGGATTCGGCATCTGGCTGGCGCTAAAGACCGCGAAGAGTACGTCATCCTGCGCGGTGATTCCTAACACGGAAGCTAAGTCCGATCCAGCTTTGCCGACATAAGCCGCTTGTACCAAGTTGTAGTTATGTACGTCTCCGGTGCAGTCCATAGGAATCTCCGTGTACGAATAATAATTTTCGTCGTCGTGACAAACTCTGACCAGCTTGCTGATGTATTGGTTTTGGGAGCTGGTATGTTTCATTTGGGTGGTTAAAAAGTAACTGAATCCTTCCGAACTGAACCCGTAAACGTAATTGATAACGTATCTTTCTCTAGCTAGGGAATTGACGAACATTCTGGTACCGGTCGTCACGGCAGTATGCGCTATGCTGAACATTCTATCGTTATCCAATGATCTACTGCTCACCGCCGGCACCTCAGACCTGTACAGCGGTTTACCAGAAAAGGTTACCCCGACGTACATCACTTGGGAAACTGGAGGTGTTGGTGGACCCGGTGCTATAAAAGCTACCGTCGATGCCGTGGCATCATTCGCCACGACCGCTTCCCTCACGATCTTAGAGTCAGATATGTTATGCAGATTCCTTACAGAACATATCCCTTGAAACAAACTTCCGCAAAATATCAATCTGGTCGTTGTATAATCTATCACCAACGCCTTATTCACGTTGTTGGTCAAGTTTTTCTTCGCGGAATTACATTCTAATACCGTGCAGTCGTCCGCATCGTACTCCGGGCCTGTTTTATCTTCCACCACTAAGTCTAAATCCGGAGACAGTTGGTACAAACGATTCACCGCTCCAATGTATATACGACCGGTATTCTTATCCACCACCAAATGATTAAATTTCTCTACTTCCGACGATGACACGTTGAACGTACGTACTATATCGCTCGATGAGGCTACAAGGGCCGAAAACAGCAATAACTGCGCTAAAACTAGCCGCTTCATTTCGTAGCGGCAGATTAGAACTTCACGTCATGGGATCACTGAAACAAACAGAAAAGATCTTTACAATAACGCAACAATCTCGTATCCTAACGATATCCTCCTATGACTTGTTCTAACAGGTTTCCAAGTGTGACCTTGAATCCCTCGCCAGAGCATTCATTTCTTTTTAGTAACGTTAACTCTACTAGATATAGTCGATCACAGTACCCTTGCATTATTGTTCTACGTGACCTCAAAACTACATCTTGTATTCCTCAGTACTACATTTGTGCGGTTTAAAACTGAAAATTCGCCGGGTAGCACCGTTGGCGACATCTATCGACGCGCCACCGAACTAGCACACTGCATCTGTTGATGTATTTGTATTCTTCAACGCGTTATTGTTATTTAAATGTTTTTTTGTTGGAGTTCTGGGTCCTAGGTTATTCTTTGTGCTCTTATCCGAGAACTCGACAAAAATAAAGCGATAACAATGCACAGAAAAAAATAATGATAATGGTTATGGTAAGGTATTTGTTGTATTATCTTGGGGAATGCACGGAGATGTCATTCGGCTTTAAACTGGTACAGTGTGGTTTGTATGGTAAAATGGTATAATCGGGGCAACCCTATTGGACATATGTTCACCACGCAATGCAGGAAATTTGCAGAAAATTACGTTTTACCGTGTCAATAATAAGCTAATTTTACACGCACACATTGTGAAATAATGATAAATCTTTAAAGCGTTTCGAGTTGTAAAAGAGAAATTTTTACTTACCAGTAGACGTAGCTTCGTTAAAAATAGTTCACAGCAACTCGATTTTAATAAATAAAAGACGTCCCAATCACAATTTTCACTTGCAATAAATAAAAACTTTACCATACACGATAAGTACACAAAACCACACAATTTCTCGCTAAAGTTTCGTTTTATGATGATTAGAAATATACGAAATCACACAGTCTAGTTAAAAAGTTCCTTCGAAATGAATAAAACGTCGAATAAATATTTAAAACTATACGAAAACACAGCTTAGCCACTTTTATAGGTTAGGTGGTTAATTGTAGTCATAGAGCCACACACGAACAAACGCCGAAGGATTTGTTAAAAGTTCTAGCTTTCCACGCGATGAATTCGTCCGCATCACACCGATCCGATCGAAAATATTGTCCTTAGTTATAAATGATAGAAAAATGTTACGATTTTGTACCGATGCCGTTGTTTATATTGAGAGCGGACGAGCGACTTCACTAACCTAGCTAGAGTGAAACTGAATTGTCGAATGTACACCCCACCCTGGCTACCGTACCGCACTGCGCATGTCCACCTGGTGCGTAAAGCCCACAAACTTTGCTTCTTTTTCGACAATGTACAAAACTCCGGGAAAGTATAAATAACACATTATTGCATTCCGTCACTCCAATATCACCCGTTTATTAGCAAGGTTAGGTTTATCGAGATACGTACAGCCAGAGAACGGAAAATGAATTCTTGAGGACGTCACATTACGAAATCGCGCGCATTAGTCATTTTTATCGCTACTTTCACCTATTTACTTAGAAAATGACTCTCTAGAGTTATTGTTCTTAACATGGAAGAGGTCATCAAAACGATACTTTATCACATATTTGTATATAACTACAAATACTTACTTAATTTAATAATAAATTGTTATGTACAGGAGTGTATTCAGGATGAAACTACATTCTTGTTATTTTTATAAGAAAAAAATTCAAGATGATTTTACTGCACGTATCTAGAATATTTCTTTCCCCTTCTGATTTGAAGTTAGCATAAAACTATCAGATTACTAACAGCGAAAGACCTGTTGTGGACAATTATTGGGGATCTCAGCTGGATAACAACTGGACAAGAATGACAGAGGACCTTCGCAATTTTCGTAGGAAGAAATCGCACATAACTAATTGCACATAATCGGATTACGGATTACAAACGATAACAAAACAGCTGATTTTGAGAAGAAGACACTTTGGTATGTATGAAATCTAATATAGGGTGGGCTAATCTTTTAAAATCGATCGTCACATTTAAACATCAAGAAACAAAATTAAATATAACATCACCCTCTTCATAATTCAAAATAATTTTCATAATTTTCAAATATTCCATTTAATAGTATTTCTTTGATAACGATTAAATGATTAGAAATATATTTATTAATTACACAATTATTAATAAATGGCAGAGAATGCTTTTATAATGGAAAGTTTTGTAACGGTAAAGGCACACAGGAATAAGAAAATATATAATTTTGTAATAGAAATTCCAATTGTGGAAATGTCTGAATATGAATTATATTCATTGTACCCCATGTCTACTGCGATAAACAAAGTAACCTTTAATATAGAGAAGCTAATGATTTCACAATGAATACAAATTGTAAAGAATGCATTGATAATAATCATCATTAGAAAACTGTAAGATAATACTGTAATTAAATAAAAACTGAAGTTAAATATGAAAAATCTTTTGTATTTTTAGAACAAGGTAAAATACATGTAATAATTTGTAACAAATAAGAAAGTTACAAGGAACATATATTATTCATAAAAACAATGAATGTATATATAAAATTAGAGATATAACAATTCAAAGTAATGTTCAAAGAATTAATGATTATAAATTCCTTTTATGATGAATTTAAACAATACTATAAATGTAAAAGAAAATGAGATCAAATTAGAAAGAATAAAGTTGAATTTGAATGAGAAAGAACAATTATATTTTAAGACGGCTAGTTATGTACATCAAGAAATATTATATTTTATTATCATTGTAATCGCAATAGTCTTAATTACTTATGTTAAGAAACGCTACGCCAGAAGAGTGACTAGGAAATAGATGACACAGAATGTCAAAGACTTCAGGAGAACTCCAATCTAAAGAAGGGAGGAGTTATGTGTCACTCGCCTCAAGGAATGCCGACGCAGCATGACGTAATTCGCGTAAGATAAGCTTTAGTATATAAAACGCATTGTTCGTATAAATAACTAAGCATATTGTCACTCGCGCTCATAATGTTACTGTGATTCAAAGAACAAATATGGGCATTCCCTTGGAATTATTTTTCTTGTGTTAAAGATGAAAAGTACTATGTTTTAAATGTTCTGCCAGTGCAATGGTATCATAATTTTTCCATAGTTAGATGTGAAATTATCTTTTTTTTTTAATCAGGCATTATTTCTTCAGGTATTTTTAGAATAATTAGATGGTATTGTAAATTGTATCCATTAGTAAATTGAATATACTGTTTTAGAAAACGATGGCATTTCATTTCTATTATTTTTCTAGTTATGGACATAGTATTACCACATGGAGATTCATCTGGATTTAGAATCTCCTTTCACATCTTCATGAGAGAAAAGAAACTACAAAAAGAACAATTGAAGAGCTCAGTATAACCTTATTCTGAGAGATAGTTATACCTATATCCACAAAAAGATGTACCAACAATTAACACATTGTGCCCAAAATATGGATGGTGAGATTTTGATATATAGATTTTTTTACTTCCACCTACAAATTGATTTTAAACAATATGAGAGTAAATAGAATAAAATTTAAATCATCAATTGTTTTTAATTGTAGATTAAGATAATTATAGTTTAGTGCCTTCATAATGATCTTTGGTTCTGTCGTGAAAATTTCGGTCGAGAAAGATTAGACAATACATTTCTTATCGGGACGGCCAGTGCGGTAGAAAATTTTTGCGACACAGTTTCAAATTATCTCTTTCCAGCAGATGACAAATGCAATCCTCGACAGTCCGTGGGTCACTCTACACGACCTTTGTCAACTCTACCTCCACCCAAAACCCCTAGGGTAAAAATCGCAAGGGAGAAAGGACAATAGTATATTCCAATCCCCGCTCTTTATACCGATAGCGAAATTACTCAATAGTACACCCTATTTCTATGAACAAATGTCGCATTTTTCATACACTCAGATGGGGCAAGTTATATATATATATATATATATATATATATATTTGAAATTAAATGCATAGTAAGTATTTGCATAATGTTAAAGTTAGTATCATTTGAATTTGTGTCGATAGACTCGTATACACTTTTTTTTTAATTTTCCCCTCCAGACCTCGTTTCAACGAAGAAATTAACATTGTAATGAAAAGTTCCTAGCCGGCCATAAAATTTATGCCGTTTCCACTCTTATTTTCATAATTCGTTCAGTATGCGGAACGTTATACGTATCTGGTTGATTAATTTTTATTCAGTAAACAGATAGACTGAAGGAAAGAATCATAAGATGCGAAGAGAAAGTTGTGTGAGCGTTTTACACCAATAAAGAAAAAATGTGTGTTATTGTTAGATCTAAAAAAGGAGATAGGTGCGATGGTAAGTATAGAAAGAACCTGGTGGTCAGTGCGACAGTAATGGACAAGTAATTAAGTATTTTCTAATAGTAGCCTTCTCGGAGGGACTTATGGAAGTGTTACGTAATGCCATATGGGCTGAGCGTATACAATAAATGTTCATCTTGGTTGAAAATCAATCACCGCGTGTGTACACGCAGCTCAAGTCGTATGAGAATAGGAGGGCCATGAGAATCTCTAAGATTATTTAACTCAACGTATGACCGCATAAATATGGCATTTCTAGCTGATTGACATTTTAAGTTGAGTAGGCAGGGTGTAGTGGGGTTATTTACTGTGTCATATACCGATTTAATCCAGATCTAATGAGCTACGAGTTTTAGATCTGGCGATATATCAGTTTTTGTATCACATATGGATGGTAAAATGAGTCTGTGTACTAATCGTCTAGAAAATGTTTGACTCTTCGCACAAACAGAATTACTGAATTTATTTAGACGGTGTCTGTACTCCGTAATTTATTAAATAAATACATAATAAGTTGTTTGTTGTAAAACAAACCCACTTAGCATTGTAAATAAAAAAATATTATTTAGATTTGTTCCCTACCATACATAAACCGGTATGTGTATACTTAAACTTAGCCTATCAAGCAACATTCCATTCCCATTAGTATATACAACACCGTGCACCTTGTTTTTTTAAATTTTATGATTACATACGTATACGTATCCTATTACACATCTATATTAGAATTAAATTACATTCTTAGCACTTCGTAGAAAAATGACAAAGGAAATATTGCACTTTTCGTTATCTCGGTGATGCTTATACCGTTATTGTTATAACCCGGAAATAAAAAAAGAATGAACATTGACCTTTTTGCTCATTCAACTTTCCGTTTTATTTGTTCAATTTTCTTTACGATACGCATTTTTAAGTTGATATAAAATTGAGAGAATGGATATAGCATTATTATTGTCATTCTTTCTGGAAATACATTCACGAAAAGAAGTGTTATGTGGATATAAAAAATTACGATTGACCTACAGTTTTAGGGCGTATATGTATATTTGGTTGCCTAATCAAGACCGTCCAATAACACTAACTCTTCATAAGCACTCGATATCCTCGATATATCCTTTCTAATATCAGCCTACCATTAATGCCTTTGACGATTCTTCTTTATTATTAATCGAAGATTAAGCTTGAACTTTAAGGCCGTCGTAATTATAGGATAGCGTCTGCCTGTGACTTAACAAAAGATAAACACCCCGGCGAATAACTTTGGAAAAGTTTAATTGGAAGCCACTTGTTCAGGTGTGTCATAACTTCTCAAGTGTCAAGCTCATCCAAGTGGAATTGAGTGGTTTCCCCCGAAAATTAAATGCCCTTGGAGCCCGGGCTGCCAAGTGCAAGGTCAAAGTACAAGATAATTCCAGAATTCGCCTAACGCCATAATACGATAACTTGTCGACTATTCCACTCTATTTGATAAACAAAGCCGTTATTATCGCTTTTGAATGAACTCGGATACGTGTTTTAACTACCAGTAATTTTTTTGTTAGTCTCTTAGTCAGGTTTACAACCCGATGATGAAGTTCGTCGTGAAAAACCTGTCGCGGTTCAGGGAGAACACGCACGGGACCTCGTTCCGTTCGGACGGTAAATTGATATTCTGAACAAAATTCAGAAGGTTACAAGTCAATTTTATTACTCATGGGAAAGCAACTGGAGCAATACGAAAAGCTAAACCAGTCACGAATGACGAGAATACTGTCATATGGTTTTAGCTTATTTTCATGCTAATACAAACGCTTCACTTTGTGCCGCCGTAGATGATTTGGATATATTTCGTTGCTCAATGCAGAAGATTTTAAGAAAAAACGGATTTCAACCTTTTAAATTTTCACCAATTGCAGCGATGCATCCACAAGACGTAGGGCAAAGACAAGAATTCTGTGAGATGGTTCTAGTAAAAGCGAACTAGAAGCGAAATTTTCTAGATTTTTATTTTAAAATTCCCTATTTTTAATCGTCGAAATCTTCACTTTTCAAAAATCCTCACATGACCCTTATAAATTTAATTTCAACGTATTTGGGTTTTTGTAACGTGTGGAATAATAAATTTCCATTTGCAGTTGGCGCTGAAATTCAAACGTCTGTCTCGCATGCATTTGCTGTCACTTGTGAATGTCAGAAATAAAACCTAACCTACAAAGAATAAAGACAACTTTTATAATGAGAATATAATTGTGGCACCTTCCTGAACGCACAGTTGAGTTCTTCGTTTAACCTCGTCAATCACATGTTGCAACAGTTCTGTTGCAATCATGTTGCATCAGTTCTGGAAAATTGTTTATTTCTTCACATTTGGTAGTGATTCGTTCGGTAAGCTCTTGCATATTATTAATGGGAGTTTTGAAAATACTGTTTTTAAGATGGGGCCATAAGAAAAAAGTGGGGTTAGGTCTCTCGCGAGATCTCGTAGGTTATGGGTTTGCTGTATTT
>JAWQRJ010005423.1:0-10256 GCA_033557515.1 Diorygopyx duplodentatus
CCCGGTGATAGCGAGGAGGATGACGAGCTGATAGAGCTCACAAGTCTAGATGTCCATAGAGGAACCTTACACTTTCCGGAAAGAGCGCCGGAAGATGTCGAGAAAATCGACGAGCATGATAAAGAAGAAGAACAATTGGGACGACCACCCCATGAGCAGATGCGGTACCATCTATGGAGCCACGGTCCAGCGATTCAAACTTCTCTCAGAGGTCCCGATAATCTTCAAAAATACGTCAGCATCGTCGGTCCCATTGTCATCGGACATCGCTACAATACCCCTTCAACTTGCGAAAATGGTAGCTAATGCAGACGATGTAGACTGTTATTAAAATAACATAACCTGTATTTCTACACCTTGTATATTAATCGTGGCTTGCAAGATATTTTATACAAAAAAATGTTCAAGAAGGAAAGTTTTAATACTACAGGTAATATAGTCATAACTTATTTAGGATTAGGTACTAGTGTATTTTGTTTAATTATAGTGGAAAAAGCAAAAACATACTTCAAATCTCTTAGAAACAAATTTAGGTATAAAGAAGGTTGCAGGTGTTGTAAAAGAAGAAGATTGGGAACTATACCAGCTAATGAGATTTTTAGAAGAGGTAGTGCGGCCCAGAAAAAGTTTTAGTAGCTTTGTACAAGGTGAAAGTTCACAAAATCAAGACAAAATTCAAACTTCCCTCGGAGGTTTCGATAACCTTCGAAGATACGTTGGCATCATCGTTCCCATTGTCGGATATCAATATAATAACCATGATGAACGAGTCAATATTAGAAGCAGATGGCCAGTAACGAAGCTTTTTCCAGTTGTCCCGGACAGGAAATGGACAAAATGACAGAGAACCGGGTTAGGAATCACAAGAATTGCAAACTCTATAGAAATTACAGGTAAACGAAAAATTCATCTCAAATACTTGCGAATTCCTATATCACCCAAATTATTTTTCAGACCTTCCCTTATTCCTGAATACCCTCCGAAAAATCCAGTTTAACTGATACCAACAGAGAGAGAAGAAAAATATTTGTAAAATATCACAGATAATATAAATGTGTGCATTATTAATTATAAAATAAATAAAACGTTTGTTAAATTTCAGAGTAATATTTAAATTTTTAAAATATTTAAATTTTGAGAATGCAAGTAAAAATGAAAATTCAAATTTTACCAATTTCTTAAATATGCTGTAGCTGCATTATATGATGCATGTTATTTATAATTTTGGGCATCTGATAAAAGGTACGTTTTGACAGAATACGATTGATATATTTTTTTTGTTGCCTTAACGATTAAAAAGATATGGAGATAAGGAAGTAAAACACGATATCCAGTAACAGTAAATTTGTGGACTGATGCCATTGGAGGCAATGTAATAGAACATTTTTTCATGGAGGGAAACCTTAATAGATAAATTTACTTTGATGTACTGGGGGCTCAGGTTTTCTCAACACTAGAGATGCTTAATTTAAACAAACTTACTTGGTTTAAACACAATGGCGGCCCTGTCCACGAATTTCTTGAAGTAAAGGGCCATGTTGATGATCGGAAAATTTGTTAATTAGTAATCTTATGACTTAGATGCGTAGTCTTAGGTTCTAAGTCGTAAAGATACTAATTGGCAAATGGCGAAATTTACAATTCAGCTGTTGCCTAATTTTATGTTTCACGGAAAGTGGTTAGAATGTTTAAAGTAATAAAAGTTGAAATTGCAGGTACTTTTTCAAACCTAAGTATTCATAATTCAATTCATAATAATAATACGACGATGGTTTATACGCTCGCCGAAAGGGTTTATGTTGAACTGATCGAAAACAGCTTTTTTTTTTATTGTTGTTGAAAGTTTCCTGTGTTTTATTTGATAATATTGATTTGTGAAAGCAACATAGCTACAAAACGTTTACAAGTTTTATATTACTCGAAAGTTAGGCTAATTAGAGCGTTCATCGCATAACAGTTTCCCAGATAAAGTTTCAGCTATATGAACTGAAATGGAACACAAATAGAAGTTGAAGAACATTAATTAAACTAATTAGCACTAACTCCGCAGGTAAATATACTACCTACCGCTCCATGAGGCGTCATAGTTCTTTCACCTCGACTCTGCTTTAAAACATTTCTGTGCAAATTACGCGATGAGAGTGCTAGTTCCTAAAATAGGCAGCCGTTTTTTTCTACAAAAAAATCACAATCGCGGAATGTAACAAAAATGTTCGCATATAAATTTTGTAGTCGTTGAGGAAATTCCTGACGTTAGCAAATCCTGCAATTAATACTCTAAAATTAACTCTCCTTTGGGCCCTGACGACAACTTTACAGATTGCTATGGGACCGGTTGGTTCGTTAGCGAATAAAATTCCGTGTAGTCGCTTTACCGTTGTGCCTAGCCGTGTAAATTTATGATAAGCGCTTCGCTATCAATAAAATAATTAGCATAATCGTTTGGGCTGCTTTTTTCCCGGCCAATTGTCAGTGGGAAAAATGGCCGAGTCATCAATTACATTCAACTCGGCAACAAAAAGAGTGGATTTACAAGCGTTCGGTTTGATCAACTAATTAGTGACTCTTCTTCATTCCCAATGCGAACAGGAGCGGAATATTGAGTTTTTTTAAAACGTATTTATTGATACGAGTATTGGGTGTATTAAGAATTGTATGTTATATTTGTTTGGTAAATGGAACGTATAATATGACGTGACAGAGATTTAAATTAATCATTTCAAATGCAAATGTAACCAAACTTAATGGCAGTCGCTCAAATATTCAAATTGCCAATCGAGTGTGGAATCATAAATGTCGATCAAAATTCAATTTTATATAAATCAACACTGTTCCATTACATATTCGATACGTTAACATAAATGGTTCCAATTTAATAAGAGTATTAATAATATATGCGAGGTAATTGAACATGCATATTACATGACTTTCGTGTAGGAAAAAATAGATCGTTATTAAAAATTATTAAAAATAATCATTAACAGCTAACTATGCCATAACACAGATAATCCTAAATTAGAAAGATTAAACATAAAGTTCGTATTAAGGTAGTAAGGTCATGAATATATTTCTTCCTGATTATTATTTCGTACAAACGACCAGTCAATCAAATCGTTTACATTGTGTAGGTTGTATATTAGCACATCAATTTCTTCCTTATTTGCACAACAGAATTGGCAATGGTTGAAAGAACACCGAAACAAATATTTGCCAATATATAAGCTGTCAATTTCGCGAGGTGCTAACACTTTTGTATCTAGTCGCATATGGCAATGTTTGCGTTATTAAAACAAAACTTGAACGTTTGACATTTTGTCGAAAATAAAGCCGCGTCCAGCATTTCATACGGGGCCGAGTGTTCTCATGTTATTGACCGTTAAATCATTTTCTGACCGGCATTATGTAAGTTGTGAAGCAGTCGTTAGTAAAGCACCTGTTTGGTTCAGTGAACCCTATAAATAATGCATTAATTTGGGAGAAAAAGTAAAAATAACGAGGAGGCGTCGAGTGGAATAGTGAAAACTGGTAACTTTTAGAAATAGCTTGTTTGTGATATCATCAGTCAATATTATATTGCCTACTTTTTGTGAAATATAAATAATAATGAACTTAAATAAATTCTTCAGATTTAGGGATTCAGTACTTTTTACGACTTTATACTTCACAACATAGTGTGCTTAAAAATTGCGTAATACATCCCGTTATAGCAAGATTTTATCGGAGACTTTAATAAATATTTGTTTACATGAATTTTAGCTTATTATTATGAACTGCGTAGTACGAATTGGTTATTATTAGCGATTATTTCATGGTAGTCGATATTTTCACACAATATTATTGAAAATTTGGTATAAACATATTGATTTATAGTTTGCTGTGGTTTATATAGTGAGTTTACTAATAGTAAATTATATAGACGTAACCGAAGTAATTTTTAATAACCTAAAATATACCAGTCGATTTTATGAGTTAAATATTTCGCTCCCGTTTGTTTATCACAGAAAATGTTTAGCACGATGTGGAATATATCATGGACGTATACCAACATTAATAAATAAATGATTTTTTCCAATGTTTTTTAAGTCTCGTGCAAAGACAGATGGATTTTTATCTCCTGGAGAAACCATGCTGGTGTAATACTCATCACGATTGTTTGCTTATTCTTCTGACTCTATTCCGCTGCTTAAATAAGGTTTGCAGGACATATTTAAAAAGATATATCCATAAAACATTTAGGCATCCGCTTCACAAATGTTGCATTTATTGCTAATAGAATTTTCAGGAATGATGTCGCGAATTCATCTTTCGCAGCTGCATTAAAATAGAGCATAGATGTAATTTTTAATCATGAAGAAAAGCTAGCAAATTAGATACTGCAGCCAAAAATTACTTGAATCGTTTGGATTAGTTGATTGTTATATTTCAATTTTCCCTGATGTCAAAGCAGGTATTGTATTCTGAATCCTTTAATGTTTTTATGTATTTATATTGTGTGTATTAATATTAAAAATAATTGTTTTATGAAGGTAAAAGTAATTATTAAACAGAAATTTAAAAAAAAACGATTTTAAAAGTTTCACAGTATCTTTAAAAATTGTAAATAATAAGAGATAAAGAAAAAAAAAGAAATAAGGTGAATAAAATTTGAATTAAAAGACATAAAAAGATGAAAAAACGAAGTTAATGGAATCATTCAACAGATGCTTGATAATTTTAGACCTGTAACGCACTGTAACACCCTGTAACGTAACAAATAATTTAAATGGTCGATGATATAAAACGATTTAGGTATATGAAAGCGAGTTTTAATCATCTTAATTAATATTAGAATTTCATTTGTTTTAGAATATTGTAAGTATCCAGATGATGCTTATCTGAAAACTTACAATAATGGAGACACTACCTTTTATATAATCAGAGAATAATCCTATAAAATAATCAGAGCTTTACAATCGAATACGAGATTTTGCAGCACATGTTATTTACAAGATATCGTTTCACTTAGCAAAACAAAATCAACATGTCTTCGAAAACATTCATTTTCTGAAAATTGCTTCCGCACCAGGATAGGATTGATTCCATGTTATAAGGCGCAATTACGCAATCGAATCATGTTCGGCTGTAAAACTTTGACCTATCAATTTTGAGGTAACTGACTGAGGAATGCCGCGCCGACGACCTAACTATTCGTGTAATCGTAATTTTCTGTTATTATCGTTTTAAGTCGAAAAATTCAACCGCAAAACAAAACAGCGCCGCTTGCCTGCACAACATTCGTAATTATATATTCGAAGCATAATTTTAACTGTCCGAGAAACAGGGTTTCGTTGGCGCATTTGCATACGAGATGTAAATTTTAAACAACGAAATTAATTTAAACGGTCGATGATAACCGAGTGCCTTTGGCGAGCCGTTTTGACAGTACACATTCCGTAAGTTATGAATCGCGGCACCGAATAAAAAATAAAGTCATACGAACCGAAGCAGAATGCAGCGCCACGCGAAAGATACATAAAATCGATTACGAAAACATATACATAAAATTTTGTTGGTAGGTGCTTTTTTATTTTCCACGTGTTCGACATCTCAAAAAAAATTATATCGGTGCATCGTTTTACCCCCTGCTGTAGTATTGGTAGTTTTTGGGCATAAAAAAAGTGAAAACTTCCAGCAAGTCCATATTTCTTTGGCTTTATTTGCTGTTGTCAAGAACACACTGCACTTTCCTTTCATCACATGAATACTTGAAGAGGATGTTATATTCTATTATTCACTGTAATATCAGTTCGAGTTATACCGGAAGTAAGTATGTACCAAGAAGAAGTAAAAGTAATAATGCTTGTTTTCACAAATCGTTTTCAAAAGCTTTTTGGGTCTAATACGATTCATTGGCGTACTCAGTAAGATATGAGCTTGAATTACTCTTTCCTATTTATCAAGAAATATAAGAAAATTAAATTTCACCACGTGCAATTATTGACCATACATGGAAAGAATAAATGAAAATAAGGATTTGCAACATTACTTTTTGTTTTGCAATTAATGATGAATTAATAGAAACCATTCTGGAATTAAAAAATAAATAAATAAGGTGTGAGCAAATATCCTTGGAAAAATTCAGACAACATTCCGACCGAGCAGAGATATAAAACAACCATATCCTCTGTGTTGTTTGTTAAAAATAATAAAAGACGAGAAACTTTTTATCATTTCGAAAATTGCAATGCAACATTGAACGCTATATTGCAAAATATAATACACCAGCTGTTTTGTATTATGAATACAACAGAACAAACGTTTATATAAATTTATTTACCTATGTCAATAAACGTTTCCCATTACTGGTAATGATTTCGAAAAAATTTATTACTGTAATCTGCTAAAAATAACAAATATAAAGAAGCTAAATACGATAAACACAGTCAATCTGAAGTTATGAAATATATAAAGTATCTCAATGAATCTGAAAAAGAAAGGAAGTTTTACTTTCGACAGCTTGGAGGGCAGCTAAAGTTATTAATATTTTTAGTAACCTGACTATTATTATTGTTTACATAATTACAAAGAAACCACCCAATAATGCTTGACAATGTAATCTTGCTGAGAATGAAATTCAAAATTAAATATGTCTATGAAAATAGTATTTACAAAAATTGCTACTGAAGGTAACAAAAGAAAATAGGTTGTAGGAAACGCTGTCAGTATCTTACGATAGCATTAAGAAATAAAAATAGGCTGAATTTTCTAATAGAAATTCCATTGTGTGGACTCGAAACCTACTGATTTTCCCAAATTAAACAAATATTTTCCATAATTTTAAACAAAACTCTGAACATACTCAATTTTAAATTATCGTAAGCATCTTAAATGGTTTAAGTTAGTTTGTGCCAAAGAAAACATGCTCAAGCGAAGAAATGCCTATGAGAAGGTAACTGTGAAGAAGTAAATCATAAGTGAGGTGAGTAAACGTGATGGTGACTGATTTATAAAATTTTTGTAAATTAAAGAAAATTTAATATATTTTAATGGTAGCAAAAGAAGAAAGAATAACTTTAATCTTCGAAGATATAAAAAGCAAATGGTACAATATGGTACAGATATTAGATTAATGTGAAGCAGTTCGAAATAAATAAATATTGAAGACAAAGTCCAAAATACATATAATCTTAACTACGTATAGAAATCGAACATAACAAACAAATTAACTTCCGACATATATTCACTCCATTATCCTTTTCTCTCATAAAACGGTCGTTTTTCGTTAATATAAATATACGGAGGTTTTAATTAACCTGTATTCCCTGAATCACATTAAAAAGAAATACAATATATATTTAATCCTGCAAAAAACAATGGTTTCAATAAAGATATTATTAACAAAATTATTTCTAAATAAGTCATAAAAACAATTCATTATACAAGCGTAATAATAATCTTATTAATCTTACAAATTTAAATACATTTGATATTGAAAAAAATTATAAACCTTTATCCTATAACAATATTAATCTTAAATCAACCAATATTTTCATCAAATACAATACTACCGCTGTTTTTAAAACTAATGGTAAAATTTTATCTAATTACTAAAATAAAATTCATACCCTAGAAAAGAGCGCTATCTATTCCGTCGGTTATACTAATTGCGAAGACATTTACACAGGTCAAATGCGACGGAAATTAAGCAATTAAGCAAAGGAATTCAAGAACATGAATCTAAACCTAGTTCAACATATGCATCATTTACATACCGGGTACACGAAGTGAAAAAGGTCGTAAAATGGTTTTGCTTGGACAAATGGAAACAGAAAAGATTAAGCACGCCAAAAAGCTCCTTTTAAATGAACATACCTGCTGCGAAAATCAACCTCTATTCCTTTCTATTTTATTTTTTAAATCCCTTACTCGAATATCTGTTGCTTTTATATATTTATTAATTTCAAATAACCGGCGTTACGATATCCATAAAATGAATACATTGTTTCTCCATAAGAGGTTTTTCGCAATAAATTTCTTAAAATCAAAGATATTTTAAAACTGCTTACACCACGAGAAAGCTTCTTTTCGGCATCCAAAAGTGAATTTTCGTCGGTCGACTTCCCAGTAATAATTACTCCTAAAAAAATTGCAAATGTGTACCAGAATTTCTTCGAAATTGACCATATTTGGATTGTTATAGAACAAAAACTAATGCAGTTTCTCGAAACAGCTTTCACTACGTGAAAGCCCAATGCTAGTACTATATAAAACATAGTTTTCGTCATCGAATTTTCACACCATCGCATAGTAATTAAGCTAATTATAACACGCTGCACGACTTGTCCTTTTCCTAGTTTATTCTAAAAATTGTGTGGGGGAAAAGGGCAATTTCAACATTTTACGTTGCATAGAAAATTATTCTCACTCTTTCTAAATTTGTAGCAAGCAATGGTATTTAAGTTCCAGGTAACGTTTTTTTTTGCAAAATATCGACGGCGCGCCGGCCTGTCGCTTCTGTCTTTCTATTTCCAGCAATAAAACTCCCAGCCATAAAACAAATACATTGTTTCTCCATAAGAGGTTTTTTCGTGATAACTTTCTTAAAATCAAAGATATGTTAAATCTGCTTATACCACGAGAAAGGTTGTTCTTTTCGGCATCCAAAAGTGAGTTTTTGTCTGTCGACTTCCCAGTAATTACTCAAGAAAAAAATTGCGAAGCCAACGGTGTACCAGAATTTCTTCCCAGTTGACCATATTTGGATTGTTATAAAACAAAAATTAAGTACAATATTTCGAAACGGCTTTCACTAAGTGAAAGCCCAATGCTAGTACTATATAAAATAGAGTTTTCGTCGGTCGAATTTTCAACTGCACGACTTGTCTTTAGCCTTCTTTGTTCTGCAAATTGTGTGGGGGAAAAGGGCAATTTCAACATTTTAACAATTACGTCCAACAGTAAATTATCTGCTCTTTATAAATGAGTAACAAGCAATGTTACATAAGTTCCAGGTACCGTTTTAGTGTTTTCGTCAGTCGAATTTTCACGCGATAGGTAGCAATTACTAATAACCTGAAATAATGTATTTAAAAATTATTTCAGATTATTGAGATCAAATTGAGGGAAAAGTGTATATATTACTATTACTAACTCATTAGCTAAAAAAATCTTAGTGATTGGAACATTATGAAACGGGGTACAGAACGAAACAAAAGAGTTTGCGCTTTACCCGGTTGCTATTAATCAAATGGGGTGTCGAATTGAATAAAAAATTCAAGAAACTCACATATATTCTCAATTGTAATAATTCGAAAATCGCTATAAACTTTGTGGGAGAACGATGCGGTGGGTACCTTCCCCTGACCTATAAATTAGTTTTGACAGATTCGATATTATTTTCAATTTTAGTGCTGCAAGTACCAAATGCTCGACGACATTTCCTGGAGAGTAAAATTCAAATTACTGGTCACTCCTGATTTGCGCTTCAACGCGACAATTAAGTTTTACATTCCTCTTGTGTTTTTTGCCCTAAAAATCCCCCAACTATATCACGATTTCTTAGAGATATTCTCTGTTCATCGACTTCCAAAAATAAATGTCGTGCAAGGTGTTATAAATAGCTTAATTGCTATGTGATGGCTTGAAAATTGAATTGTGACTGACGAAAACTCTATCTTAAATAGTACTAGCATTGGGCTTTCACGTAGTTAAAGCTGTTTCGAGACGTTGCATTAGTTTTTGTTTTATAACAATCTAAATATGATCAATTTCGAAGAAATTCTGGCGCACCGTTGGCTTCGAAATTTTTTTCAAGAGTAATTACTGGGAAGTTGACCGATTAAAACTCTCTTTTAGATGCCGAAAAGAACAAGCTTTCTCGCGGTGCAAGCAGATTTAACATATCTTTGTTTTTAAGAAAGTTATCGCGAAAAAACCGCTTATGGAGAAACAATGTCGGAACGCCGATTTTCAAACAAGAACTTTACTTAAGATTATACTTTTATTCTTCCCTAAAGGATGACATCATAAACAAAATATGAGGTAGGCAAATAGTACAAGAGCCGAAAGAGAAGAACAGAAGAGACTCAGTTAACGATAAAACTTCCATGAAGCGATTAAACGAGGAACCAAGAAAAGTAATCAAGCTAAAAACACACAATAAAAGGCAATTGTAAACATAATGAAATATAATTTGTAAATGATAATATATGCTTTTAATATTAAAATATAGTTTTAATATTTTATTCCGGAACTTGTATTTTAAAACAAATAAACTT
>JAWQRJ010005424.1:0-10255 GCA_033557515.1 Diorygopyx duplodentatus
GTTTCGAGATGTGACCCAAAGTTGTATTTTTTTAAATGAAAACCATGGTTGATTTTGACATTATTAAATTACCTGATTTTTTCCCTTTCCAACGATATAAGGTTCGAGGTATTTATTTTTCACACTTTAGGAGATATGAAGAAAAATCATATTCCACACAGATTTTAACCCACATCATACTATCCATAATTAAGAACTATGTTTTGTTTTCAACACAATAGACTATCTGGTATTTATTATCTTTTGTGCTTTAGTAGATATAAAGAAAAGAGATTTTCTGAAAAAACAGTTGTGCTCAAATTTAGTACTTCAATAAGTTTGCAAAAAAAGGAAACATGGCAGCAATAAATATGGTAACAATAAACATGATAACAATAAACATGGTAATAATAAACATGGTAAAAATAAACACGATAACAATAAACCAAAATTTTCCTACAAAAGATGCTCAATATGGCGGCCGTTTACTTCTAAACATTTGGTTACATGCTTTTCCAACAAACACTAACGGAATTAAAAGCCTGTATGACATTTTGTTGCAAATCATTAATACTGTTATAACTCATTCCGTATACCAAATCCGGAAATCTCGGTGGCCATCGTATCAGTCCGAGGCAATCGATCGATTTCCATATTTTGTTGCTAAATATTCAGCAACAATTGAATTATGTGCCTGTACGGCGTCCTTCTGAAACAAAATGTTTCTGTCCTCTTAAATTGGTAGATCATCCAACGCATCTTCAATTCCTGTTGCAGTAGCTCGAGATATCTGTTCGGGTTAAGTGTTTCGTTAAAAATAAACGGACCTATTAAACGGTTTCCTAAAATGTTCCTGAAAACGTGACTGTCGAACTATTTTCGGATTTTCATTATTCCAATAATGGTAATTATTCCGATTGTAAATGCCGTTGCTTGTAAATCGACTTTCATTACTCCAAAGAATTTTATTAGGAAAAGTCAAATCATTTGCAATTTGGAGCGAGGTACAAAATGTAACTTGCCTTTCATAATCGGTTTCCTTCATTTCTAGGCATATCATTGGTTTGTAGTGGTGAAATTTATTTTTCTTTAAAATGCGATGCACGGTGCTTCTTGCCACACCGTGCTCAGTGGAGATTTTTCTTACTGAGGTGGTGGCCTCAATATTAATCACGGCTAGCACATCTATTTGGGCATCTTCATTTTCTTTTTGGTATGTTGCAGAACGGATTGCGGTAAAGCATCCACCTTCTCATAGATTTTGCTCGGCTCGGCGAAACAAAGTTCTCTGAGGCTGCTTTCTTTCGGGGTAAATAAATTTAAATATTCATTTTCCCGCAGTTGAATTTCGATTACACCTTATGCAGGTAACAAACATATCCGTTTTTTCATAGTTTGAAAACGCCATTATCATTGTAGAATATGAATAATTGACGGCAGCTACAACTTATGACACGTGAGTGGTTTAACAATATTATTGACAGATGATATAAACTAGGAAAGATAAATAATTCGAACCTTGAATAACGAATATATCGTTGAAAAGGGAAAAAATCAAGTAATTTAATAATGTCAAAATAAACTATGGTTTCCATTTTAAAAAAATATATAACTTTGGGTCATATCTGAAAAATGTTGCACCAGACAAGGTGAAAAATATTTTTATAATCTATCCTACAGAATGTTTTGATCTACTTTTGAACTTTTTCCCTCGAAATTTTTTGATACGATAAATAATATAGAAAATATTCACATTTGAAGAAAATGACAATTTTCAGTTTTTTTAGGACATCTAGTAGGCGATACATGTTTTTGGATAATAAAAGAAGGTCTGCACGCGTTGTGGCATCCAAAAAGGCCGCCAAATAAAATTTGTGTAAAGACTATAACGAACATGTTTACAACGAATTGTGGCTCATGCAAAAATGCCATATAGGGAAACTCGTATTATGATTCTCTACGAGTGATAATAATTGTTGAAGGGGACGTTTTTTAATATTTTGGTTTTTTATTTTTGACACGTCCTGATATAAATGAATAGGAGACAATGTTACAAGATTCAATTAATTAATTATACTAATTATATTTGATATTTTCAACAAATGGATTCTTAAAGCTGAAAGAAGAAAGCTTTAGCTACTGAAAAAACAGAATGCAGTAATACAAAAGTAAGTGCAACTATTCAATATCCCACCAATCCGAATTTGGACTGAATAGACTGTCCAGAGAACAAGTGCAAGTGCGATATTTCTCCTGAATTATTTACCGATCGAAAGAAAATCGGAGTTTAAGAATATTAAATAAAGATAATATTTTTAAATGACGTATTAAAGTTAAAAACTGACTTATTAGAAATCATTTTACAAATATTGCTGCTAATTTTATATTAGTTAAGTAAGTGTATTGCTTAAATAATAATTGAATCAAAAATATTACTACCAAAGTCCGCAGTTTCACTAAATTCAGGTCAGTTCAGTTGTTAAACAGACCGTAGTGTATCCGAGAGCAGCTATTACAAAGTTAATTCAAGACCCGTGGTTCACTGTATCTCCTTGTTTAGAGACAATCTCGTGAACAAATTTGCAATTCTTAAGTACATTCTGGGCGTTGTACCGTTATCATAATTTCGCCTCAAGCTCCAGATATTGCGAATAACTTCCCTCCTTCCTTCCATTTGCTTAGCGTCTAACTTCTTTTGCAACATTTCCGGGGTAAGATACAAGTTAATACTTCCATTATTATCCCCATTCAATGTCTAACTTTTCATAACTTTGTTTTCGAATATGGGGTCACTTTTTTTACTTTCTGTCATAAAGAGAAAGTAAGGTATTTGGTCTAAAATTCTATTCGTCCGCCCGTGTGTTAGCCGGTGGTCCACACTTCTCATATTTCTAATCATTTTAGGAAAAAACGTTTCAAATAAAAGCTGCATTGTTTCAGTCCTTCTCATTTCTAGAAGTATTTTCATATATACAGGGTGTCATTTCTTCTAGACGTTATGTAACTTCACATTTTTAAACGGAACAGATTATTAGATTTTTGATTTCGTTGTCGAATTTGTAATCGGTTTTATTAAACATACATTTGGCCAAAGTTGGCCAGTTTAGAAGTAATTGGACTTTTTTTTACAAAAAGTTACGTTTGCTTAATATGTCGGTTCGGCAATACGAATCCTATCCCTCTTAGAGCCAAAATGTTTCGGCAAAAAATGTTTCAAATAAAAGTTGCAGTACTTATGGTAACAAAAGTGTACAAATGAACAACAAATTTAACATTGTATTGATGGTATAAAACATTAAACCGTATTGTTTTGCGATAGCTCGTGATGTTTCGCGCACTGCTGAAATAGCGCGAGTATCTGAAATTCAATTCTACTTGAGTGTTGTAGGAAGAACAATTCAATCTATTCGCGTATAAACTTACTGCCGCCATCGAACGACTGTCGACACCTCCGAAAATCGAACTAAACATAGTTCCATGCCTACAGAGTGAGTTGCTCTTAGTTTGATGGAACTTTGAATTCAAATAGACTTCTATTCAGATCCGAACTTTACTCTCAAACTACATCATTAATATCAATGCATTAAATTAGAAAACATAAATGACTAGACCTTTCTTTATGGCGAAAACTTTATACGGTAGGAAAAAAGTGTACAATGGTTATCGAAATAGAATACAAACGCCTTGACAAATATTTGATTGTAACTTGTTACTTTTTTTCATAAAGAGAAAGCAATGCATTCGGTCAAAAATTTTGATGTGGACATTTTGATATATTTTGACCAATTGGACTATTATTCTAAAACTAATGGTATCATTTTGAGTCATTGGTCTGTCCAGTTTGTGGTCAACACGTCGACCTTTTTTGATCATTTTAGGCGAAAAAGCTTAAAATAAATATTGCCTGGTTTGAGTTCAAGTATTTTCTAGAAGTATTTTCATATACATAAATACATAAAATGTATAGAGGTAGAGGTGTCCGATTTCTTCTAGACGCCATGCAGTTCAGTTTTTAAATGGAACACCCTATATATTATTACATTTAAGTGACATATTGAATTTATGTAAATTTCGGTGCGTTTCATCTTGCGCGTAGCACATAAAGAGTAAAATAAATAGAAGAGGAAACGTCTGCCACACATTACAATAGGTATACGAGCTATATCGACTCAGGGAAATCCAAAATATTACGCAATTTCAGTTGGTCGTGTTGCTATGTTCACCAATGTTTCAGCTCATTTAAACGACGCTATTGGTTATGATTGATGTGAAAATGAAAATCTAACATTTAACAGGTTTGCGTGCTTAGTTCTTTTCAGAACTTGTCAGAACAACTTTCAGTACTCACATTGGAAATTGTTGTTATTTAATACTTTTTATTTAATTAATACTTGAATTATTCCATAAAAGTTGGGTTTGTTTTTTTGTAAACATCCTTGTCAACTGTCGAGGGACCGTTTTAGTACTCTTTTTGGCGGATTGTTTAAAATGTCAAAATTATGACAAGTACATCCTAAACTGATTTTTTTTGAAACATCGTATTTAATAGAGAAAGATAGAAGAGAGAGAGTCGTGTGAGTGAGCCACACTACTTGATATTCTGCCCAGGAACTCTTATGTTAATCTAATATCATCTAGATCCATTAAAAATGCTTAAGGAGATTTATACAAGTAAAAAGTTGTATAAGTGGACACAACATTTGTGACGGGGGAGCTTACGAAAATGGGAAATAATGAATGGGGAAAGAAAATTGGAGCATTCAAAGTTATCAACCATGTCGCACAGAGGGACGTTAAACAGATATTTATGACTTCAATTATATACATGAAGAGCAAAAACAGTATTTCTTGCAAATAATTGTACATATTTCCTACAGACTAGTAATTTGCCTTTGGTACTAGTAGTATGAGCAATAGTATGAGCGGTAGTATGAGCAATTCTTCGTTTGCTTTAAAATGCTTTGGGAAAACATGTATTTAAATATAGTAAACCAACACATCTTTTACTATTTATGGCCATTATTATAGATAATTAACGCACATGCCAGAGTTTCTTTTACGTTTCTATACCACATAAATACATTGGTGCACTACTGATTTTTAACTCTACTGTACTGTGCAAAAACACAGGAATAGTATTTCTTTATTCAACTAATCATAGAGTTTCTCAACTAATAATCTACGATGTGGTGATCTACAATAAACTTTACGTTTCTCGTGTTATATTTGGTGAAAATAATTTAGTTTCACATATAATTTAGCATACAATATTGCCTTAAAAATAAAATTGCACGAAAACATCATAATATTGTGTTATATGAACTTTAGTTATTTGTATGGTAATTATATGCTAAAACTGAGTGCACAAAAGCGAATTATAAACTTTTTATTGCATGTGTTGTTAAAATAGCTGACAAGTAATATGTGGTTGCAAATTAAGTTTTCCATCCATCAGTACACTTAAAACAATTTGAATTTGATTTGAATTTAGACGTTGATGGGATATTTCACCAAAAATGTAGAACTTCATCAACTCATCAACATCAACTCATCAAATATTTATGAAATATTGAAATATTTGAAATATTTAGGGCAATTTCCTTTTATATCAAAGAAAATGTGCAAAGTACACATAATACTGGTTTTTTAATCAAATAAACTTGGGCAACACATTTTATTGCGTTTGGTACTCTTTCCTGGAACACAATTTTATTTTATAGTTTCACCCTTTTTTGACAATATGTGTCCAAGTTAACCTGTACTTCTTTTCAATAGTTTCAGTTGTTTCAGACAATTTCCGTTTTACCATGAAGAGTTTTCATTTTACTTCGTTACTAAGCTTACTAATTAATGATAACTTTTCAGAAGTTTTGAAAAACTAAATGATTGTTTTCAAAAACACGTTAACCGTTGAAAATCTGTGCACCGAATAAATGCATTGTAATTCGGAATTTATTTTTCCACTCAACGGTGTGTGTGCGGTCAAAAAGTTTGTTATTGTGATGAAACAAATGCAATAAAATTGCAGTTTGTGTTTATACAATTTCATTGATTTCGAAGCGGAGTAATGAATCAACTAATTATGCTGGTGACGGTTTACTCGCATAATTAGAGTTACAGGGTAACAACTGATCTCGTATGCTATGTTGCTGTGCAATGTAGCTTTTTACTACTTTTTATAGGAGGAACAACTGAAAGATAATAACAATTCGCATTCGTATTTGCAACTGTCTTCAAGCATTGCTCCTAAATGTATAGAATGATCTATTTAATGTACACTAAAACTCGCCAGAGGTATTCTAGTTATCCCAAAATTAAAACATCCAAACATACATTCCCAAACTGTTTGCTTGTCAAGGCATAAATATTTTTTATTGTATATTTTTTTATATTTCGTGATATATTTATTAGAATATAAAATGTTCCTGTGATGAGGAAGAAACGCCATTAAAATGTTTACAAACAGAGAAGTTTGTAAACATATTGAATTACTAAAAATGAATTACTAGTGTTTCTTATTTTCTTGTTAGTTGGTGTAGCACGTTGAAAACAAGATGTGTGATTCGGAAGAAGATATGATTCCAAGCACATATTCCACCTCTCTAAGAGTTCAGCTACAAGAATGCAATGGAGAGAATGCAATGGAGAGAATGGAAAGGATTTCAATATACGGGTGAAGGGAAGAAGGTTTAAAAAGAGAGTGGATGAGGGGGGTGCTGTAGAGAAGAAGGCGTCGGGATGTCGAATAAAGGAAATGATGTCGTAGATATTTTGTGAAACTATAAGGTGAACAAACGAAACAGTTATATATTATAATCATAATTATCCCACCAGTAGCCGCCACGATTTACTTGCTCCTCGTTGCAAACTGACGTCTTCAGGTAGTAATCCACAAAGTTTGCCCCCCGAGTTTAAGGACACTGCGAGGTTAAACATATCTAAGCGAAAAGTTTAAAAGCAAATTTTTTAATGGAACATTGCTTTTAAAGCATTAATGAATACGTCGACCATTAACAGGTAAGTTTTATGTCATCAAACATATGTGTGTTTGTGTAATTGTTGTACAAGTCTATATTGTAAGTCATCGTTATTATTTCGTAATATGTTATCATGCTTGTAAATATGAGACTTATTTTTATTATTCGTATATAGAACAGGCAATACACTAGAATTAATTTTATTGATGACTATATAAATCAATGGTAGCGGTCTTAAAATAACCAAAATCCTCGACAATCCTGGACGTTAAATTTTGGCCCCGACCGCGTCCCCACTTAACCCCAATGGATCAAATGTCAGTGAGCCGACATAAAGCGCTTAACTCGATATTGGAATCCCCGACAGTCCTAATTTGAATACTTTCCTTTGCCTCCGGACATCCGGCAGTTTGAATGGCTCCCGCCGATTTTTTTCTTATAAAATCTTAATCGAAATCAGTTTGAAATCTATTAAATCTGCGGTCACGCTCAGATTAAATCCGTTTTCCTGTATTTATGAGCATTTAAAAATGTCATTGTAATACCACTGAATAAGTGCAAGTTATTTCAACAGCATAACTCGATCTAAATTGAAGATGCAGTTCAAAGAAGCTATTCGCCCATAACCTTTTTTAATCAAATAAAATATAAAGAAAATGCGAAATGAACTCCACCAATTAAACAGACCAACGCGGTTAACTAAATTTATGAAAATTTATTTCATATCCCCTTACAACATTATGGAATAACATTTCACTGAATAATACCTCCAAACAGTAGCGCGGAACTACACAGTTTTTTCTTCATATTTTAAGTGTTATCTATTCCATGGGTGTAGCTGATAGCTATATCCATGGCTATGCTGTATATCTCAAATTAACATCTATGCCCATACATATACAGTGGTAGTAATACCGTGCCTATTGTGCCGCTCTAATAGTCCATGTAAAACGTTGCCAAGTGCTATAGCAAATACAGTGTGCTATATAATCGATTTGTCGCGGTAGAATAACTCTAAACAATGACACTATAGAGAGCAGGCTACTAGTGCACAATTCTGTTCATTTGAATACACATTTTCGATTTTCACATTAACTATTTTACATCTGCTTATCGGTAAATATTTAATTAAAACATTAAATGGACTTGGTGACATTTACTAATTTCATCAAATTTATGTACTTTAAAAACAAATAATTCACTTTTTATAGCGGTACAAATGCTTTGTTTTGTACAGTTCAGAAAATCCAATCTTTGTAACAAAAATTTAGTATTCGAGTCGAGCTAACATAATACAATAAACGAATTATAACGTGTACAATTCATTAAAGTGTTCATTATTATTTGTTTCTCGATCGGTTTTGGATTACTATCTTCCGGGGTGATATCAACAATTGTCGTTAGCAACTGCATTATAAATGTATAAATTTCGTAGTTGTACTAAAACATTTCTTTTGTTATTTCGCGAAATGTTTTGCCTTTTATGTTAGCTGCCATTAAAGACAAGAATTTCTCAGAAGCTTTTCATCTTTGTACTAACATTTAAAAGTAATCACTTTATGAATATAAACGTCAAAGTTGATGACATTTTAATTATCTCACAAAATTCTTCGTATAAAAACGAAAAGAAATCAATAAAATCAGATTCCGAATGCAATAAAAGGGCCCTTAGTAATTTTATATTTAAAACTGAAAAATCTGCTGTAAGTGGTTGGCAACTATTTCCGGCACGTAGTAGCTGATAATGCTTTTACTTTTTATGTCGCAATTGGCAGCTGCTGATGGTTAACTTTAATTTTTTTTATGGTTGCTTGTAATAATAATATGTTAGAAATTTTGAATTGATTTTCCACCCGTATTGATTTTGCACTGCTGAAATGGAAAATATTTCCCAAAAAAAGATCGACATAGGAGTTATTAATAGGACGGATAAAACGAAGTGTTTTTAAATAACTATTTTTAAGTATTTGTCGAGAATAGTTATTTAAAATAAACCTTTTAAACCTTTTGAAATTTCCCCATTCGGGTAGTTAGTTTTATAAACTATAAATGCGTTTATTGCTCCCACGTTTAAAATGCCGAAGAAAACGACAAGTGGCCATCGTCTTGAGTTTAGAACAAGATTGTAAGATAGTCATTCTATCCACTACATCAACTCCGCTTTTTGTGGTATTGTAAAATGTAATTATGAAGATACTTACATTCTATCCACTACATCTTCCACGAAGTGCTAGTAGCATCTCGTCTAGGAATACATATTCACTCACACTATAGTATTTCTTTGCACAGTTCATTGAATTTGTCAAATACTACTCTCACATTAGCAAGTTTATTAAATTTCTTCCGCTCTTCTCTTGTTTCAGTATCAACAAAACGTAAACATTTCATAAGAAACATAAATCTGCGCTGAGCCGTACATACCAGCAGCAAATATTTGGCACCCTAATCCTTTCTCGTACCAAAATTTGGATAGTTTTTTTCGGGCCCCGTGTTGGGAACCAGCTAAATAGTAAAGGGATAAATGCATTCATTTCTTCTCTATTAGTTGGAATGACGCCGTATTTACTTTTGTATCTTACCGATATCTTCTGTATGTAAAAGTTGACATTTAGAACAATTTCATCCAATATTTCTTCAAAAAACAGCACCCGACACTGAAGTGGGGACCTAGCGATTCTTCGAACACATTGAGTCGGAACATGCTTCCTCCATTTTGTACCGGCTTTTCCATAAAAATAAAGAGATCTAGGTACCATCATTGTGTAAATCTTCTTGCTCCATATTTGTTTTATGTTCACTTATCTTAGGCAGCGTCATCTTCTGATTAAAAACCACTAACGTCGGTCTGTTCAGAATCACTAACGCCTACTCCCTCTCGACTCTCATATAGCGCTTCTAGTCTCCGAATTTCTAATTCATAATCATCGATTTTACAAAACAAATACAAAATAATCCCAAATGAAAGCTAATAAATAAACCTGTCGCAGTATCTGTAGAGACTAAACGTAGTATATTACGTAGTATAATAAGCGTAAATAATATGCGTAAAAGTACCATAGAAATTATTAGAAGCGAAAAACTAGGCTTTCCTTATAACCAAAATAGCATATTGTATGAACATTCGTGCACCGGGAGAATAACCTAGGAACGTTTTATAAGCAAACAAAAACAACTTTATTATTTAATTGAAAAAAAATGGCGGTTGAAAAGAATTGCGTGAAATGCACGGGTTGGGTCTATCAGACCAAACACCCTTACTGTACTCAAACGGTATTAATAAATACAAAATAACATGGCTT
>JAWQRJ010005425.1:0-10254 GCA_033557515.1 Diorygopyx duplodentatus
ATTATAGAGTATGTTTTATAGTATAATTAATAGCCATTACGAATGTATACTATCTTCTAATTTGGAATGATCCATTTTTTTTGCCACGAGGATATTTTGTATTACTATCCTTTTTTAATATCTTCAAAAAATGAAAATCTCGATTGATTTTAAATTGGACAAAATTTGCTGTTATTTTAATTTCCAATATCATTCCCTATACCCTATAGTTGATAGTTCAAGAGCAATGATTAATTTAATTACCGAAATACTGAAATATTTTTTAATCCATCCGTGCATCAAAATTAAGACAGGAAGGAGTGTAATTCCAAGAAAGGAAGGAGTGTAAAAAATTTTACAAGTCAATATGTTTCGAAACTAATTTAATGTTTCGGTTTTAGAAAATGTTATACCTATAAGCAGTTTTGAATATTGCTTTTGTTGCAAAAAAATACAAATAGACATAAAGTTATGGTTTTTATTTTATAATGATTTAGAAAAATCTGTACTACTGATTTAATTAAGAATTCTAGAAAAGGAAGGAGAGTAATGATTTTTACTTATCAGTATGTTTCGGAACTAAATTTAGATTTTTTACACTTTTATTCGTCGACCGGTTTCGGTATCTAGTACCATCATCATGGACAAACATGGATTTTTTGATTACAAAAGTATCATTATAAACTATCATTAACATCACGTGTTAAATTATTGTAAACATAAAATTAAGTGTAACTTACGTTCTACACCACTATGAACTATGTTAACGTTGGAATCTTAATTTTATAATTTGAGTTTCAAAACTCAAATTTTATATTGTATAAATTATAATTATAACAGTTTTTGATTTTAAATATTTATACATAGAATCCTTTATCAATTATTAACTAAAATGTAAATTTTAGAAAGTTAGAGGATTTTTTAATATAATAAAATAGCGAGTTATAAATTAAAAATTGTTAAATTATAGAGTCAAGGAAAAATTTCATTCATTAATTAATAGTAAAATAAACAGAATAAAATGTAATAAGGGGAAATAGGGTAAAAGTAAAGATATTTAAAAGTGTTGGTAAAAATGGGAATTGATTACTCCCTCTGTTCCAAATTATGGTATAGATTTGTATACTATAACCATACCCTAAATGTATACCATAATTTGGAACAGAGGTTGTATTTAATAATAAGTATGGAAAAGAATTGAAAAGGTATTAAATTTAAAGTAAGGTAGAAAATTTTTATATATTTTTTTTATTATTAAACGGGTGTTTGAGTGAATGGCAAATATGTGGAATATTGTTTTCTAATTAATCGCTAAGTAAGTAAGGTTTGTGGGTAGTTTTTTCTAAATGAGTTTTTTTCTAAATGAATTTCATAGCTTTCGAATAATTCCATCAAGTAGCTTTTATTAAGTTGATTAATGATTTATATTATCAAATGAGAAATTATGATTGTTAAAGTTTATGTATCTGCCGAAGTTTGAATTATTGCATTCTCCCGGTCTCCCCTATGTATATAGTAATGCAAGTTTCACATGTAAGTATGTATACACCATTTTTATCTACAAATTAGGTAGGAGGTTTACTATGTTTAAGTATGTTTTTTAGATTATGATTTGTTTTAAGAGCAAGTGAGATGTTGAATTTATTAGCAATGTTTTTAAATTTGTTACTTATTTTGCGTTGGTATGTGATGGCTCTATAGATTGGTTTAGGTTTATCTTCTATATGTAATAGTGTTGTATGGTTATTATGTCTAATATTGTATTTTTGAATTGTATTATTAAAATAATGGATGTCGTAACCATTGTTAGAAGCAATTTGTTGTATAATGTCTAACTCTTTTTTCATGTTATTAAAACCGAGAGACTCTTTTTTAGTCTGTATATATAAGACATGAAAGTTGTTTTTTTAATTGATGGATCGTGAAAGGAATTAAAGGGGATAATAGCGTCAGTTTGTGTAGGTTTCATATAAATGTTATAATTAATTGTATGTAGGGATGTTATTAAAGGGATCATGCAAAAAATGTAAGGTGTGATTATTTTCTAATTCTTATGAAGTTGATTTATAATATTTGTATTTGTAGTGTCAATTATGAATAGAATATCATCTACGTATCTGTTCCATAATATAATTTTGTTAATGAATTCGAAATTGCTGTTGTGTATAATTTCTTCTAAATGATTCATGCAAATGTTTTCTTCAATCGTTTTGTAATATTTATTGCTAAATGTGAAGTGATTTTGGTCAATACAAGCAGTTATATGTTTTATTAAGTTATTAGCATCTGCGTAATTGTTTAAGTGATTATTAATGATTTGTGTAGCTATGGAAATTGTTTCCTTAATAGGTATATTGGTGTATAAGTTAGTAATGTCAAATGATAAAGTTGAAAATTCAGAAGGCAGTATTAAATTGTGGATGCTATCAAATAAATTGTAATGATTTTTTATAGTATATTTAGTTGTGAATTCAATTATATTTTTGACTAAGAATTTAGATACAAAATATGAACTAGAATTAGTGGAGATTATAATTGGTCTGACTGGAATACCATTTTTATGTATTTTGGGGAGTGAATGTAGCTTAGGGGTTATTGGGTTCATAGGTAGTGCTTTTTTAGGATTAAAATTATATTTGTTTAAAGTTTCTGAAGTATTTTTTATGATTTTTTTGAAATTATTGTGAGAAGTTAGATTAGGGTTTCTCTTTACCTCTATGATGTTATTTTCCTGTATAAATTGTTGTGTTTTTGAATGCAATCTACGTTATTCATTAGCGTTTTTATCACCTGTTGTAACTATGATGTACTCTTCTTTTATCTTTTTTTGTAGGTTCCGTAGTGTGATGTTTTCTTGATCTATATGTATTCTTGACTTCCTATTTCGATGGTGTAGGTTTTCTTCTTTCTGATGGTTGTAATAATTTGTTTTTTGATTTCCTCTTGTTCTGGATGGTTTTTGATAGCTGCTTCAATTTCTATTGGAAAATTTGGAAAGTTGATTTCTTTGTATGGAGCATATTTATGTCGTTTTTGAAGAAGTGTTTCTTCTGATGTAGTTAGTTTCACAGTTGAAAAATTAGTAAACCGGGCGTGAAATTTGTGTGAATTTTCAAATTGTATATTTAGGATTTATTTTGATTTTAATAATTCTATTTTCTTTTTGTGTTTGTTAGTTATTTTATGAAATGTGATTTTATTGAGGAATTTAGCTTTTGAAATGTATTCGTGAAGTATCACAAAGTGGAATTTTATATTTAAATCTGAATAAAGGTTGTATAATGTTATGTTGTACAACCTCTGTTCCAAATTATGGTATACATTTACGGTATGGTTATAGTATACAAATGTATACCATAATTTGGAACAGAGAGAGTAATAATTAACTTTTTGTATTGTTTTCTAATTTCTGTTTTCATAAATTGTTGTTTTAATTGGAGTACTTTATTTCTATTGATTTGTTTAGGAAATTAGCAAAAATAGGAATCAAATTAAAGTGTAGACATGTTTTGATAAATTTGATGTTTAACAGTGATTTGTGTAGTGTTTGGTTTTTAAATTAAAATCAGAATCGAAAAAGCCCTTTTACTTCAATATTATGTCCAAAAAGATTAACTAAAGGGTTAACTACAAGTGTTGCCCATGCTGCCCAGTGTACAGCTCAAAATCGTAAAAATAAGTGAAATTCATGTAAAATAATTCAATTTTTAGGGCATAACACTATACTATATTGGTCTGTTTTCCAAGTAAGGTTGTAACAAAGAATGCTAGAGCTCACAAAGCCCTAAAGAAAGAAAACTTCTGGTGCAACTGGCCTTGTGACACAGAATCAGATGTTCTACTCAAAGCCAAACCATTTTTTATTAAAAGGTTTATGATTTCCCATATGATCCATATATAATCTGCCTTTGTAACCTTATATCTTCGAAAATGTACCTATGGTTCAACGGATTCAAATTCTGTTTCAATTTCTCTAAACAAAAATTAAGACTTGAGACAATTCAATAAATTGAATAAATGTTTGCTTTTGTTGAATTGTTGTACAGAATGTTTCCTATGATTGTTCATCATTGGATTTCTAATGGAATTTTGATTTCTCATGGAATAAAACGACCTTTTCTCAGGTTTCTGCGACAAGGTATCTGTAAAGTAAAAATGTTGAAAGTTTTTGACCATGAAAATGTTGACCATAATGGCTATGTAATATTGAACATTTTTAAAGGGCAAGCAAAAACCAATTATAACACAACATGGATCGTTCTGTTATAATGGTGATGAATTATAATGATGAATCATCATTGTAATTTTTAAAATAATTTAGCTATTGTTGAACATAGTTGGATAATTAATCTAAAATGACGTGAAAGTGAGATGAAAAGAAATTTGAATAGCTATGTGATTATGGTCAACATATTTATGTGTGGCCTTCAATAACATTGTTGTCCAACTAATAAAAAATGCTTTTGATTTAAGTTATACCACAGCTGTTGTCTGTTCTTTGTAATATTAACTTTTGCCCTAAACTAATTGTTATGAAGTCTGTTCCTTATTAATTCATTTTCGATTCAGTCCTTGATCTTTGACACAGAAGTCGTAAGGTCCTCATAAGGTCCTTAATCCTTGTTGCATTAAAAAAATCTTTCGAATTTATCCAAATGATCTTATTCACCCCCTAACAAGTTTGCCTAAGATTCGTAATAATTATTTAGGTTTGTGACTTTTTGAAATATATCTTGTTAATTTAATTGGTTATTGTAGTTACCGTCGAATTAAGAAATGTTTATGTGAGGTAGAGAAATGTTTGGCTTCGGAATCTTTGCGATTACTTGTGAATGGTTTCTTCATAATCTTTTCCTTCGAGTTATTCCTATATTATTGTCTTATTTCCTGCGTCTATAGATGTTTGTTATTGATGAAACAGTTGCTTGAAAATTACTTGGTTGATTTCAAGACACTCCCTCTCTTTTCATTAGACTTTTCATTAGATTTTAAACTCCCATTGCCTGCAATTATGAAAAGGAAACTATAAATTTTAGCACGTAATAAAGTCTGACCTGATTTTTTCCACCCTGCTGACAGTTACAACTGTAAAAAGGTATTAAATTACTTATACCCTTCCAGCGCACACAGGTCCTACGTCTCATAACTAAGCCCCGAGGCCGTACCAATATTAGATTGCACTTCGGAAACCCTTTGCGAAGAAAGGGCCGAACGCGTGATCTCGGCTTCAATCAGATATTGGTGCAGTCGCGGAGCCCATGAGAAAATGGCAATGGAATAAGTTTTAAATTAAGGGTTGTCATTGTGCGCACGAAATGAGCTACCTACAGGGTGACCCATTTCTGCTATTTCTTCTCGTATTGCTACCCCCTCGACAATGCGTTTCGTTTTATAATTGGAGTGCACGCTAACGACTTTTCGGAGGTGCAAATTTGGCCAATTTATGCGACGACGCGTCGACGATCGAATATTTTTTCTCGTATTTTTCGGTACAGTTTCACCCCTCGATGCGCGTATAGGGGAAACACCCTTCACACCGGAGCACTCCTTAGTTTTAAGTGGAAACGACGAAAAAAAACGCGCCAAGAAAGAGAGCGGACGGACTTAATATGGAAGCGTAACGAAGAGTGAAAAAAAGAGACGGTACGTTCAAGGGAGGTCTCATTCAAACCCATCCTAGCGAGACTTAATAATGACGAGGAAAAAATCAAAAATTGAGGTATCTCTATAACGAAGTGTAACAGTTGCTATAGCTCAGGTCTTTGTCTTGAAAAATCCGATAGTTACTGCAGGGTTCTCGAGTATATACTTTTGTATTTGCTACGATATAAGAAATATTGTGGAGTTAAAAACTCGCTAACAATATTAATTATATGTATAAGCATAGATGATTAGACAAAATTAAAAAATAGGATAGAATATTTATGTTCTTTTATAAAAGGTACCCTACCAAATCATATTTTTATAAAATTTCCAGATAATTTAAAATCAAAATATGAAAAAATATTCAATCATGTAAAAAAAGTGTAATATAAAAAATTCAAAATTCTTTATGAAAAAATTTAAACTCAGTTAACCTATTCAAAAATAATGAAAAATTGATCATTAACTTATCCTCGATTAATATTCCTAAGTAAAAAAAAATTCTTGTCCCTAGGACCCCTTTATTTCTATAATATTTTCCAGGTTATCCTGAAGGACTTGATTTCATGATACCCAACAAGGAGGTATTGCTTAATTTTTTATCTTATACTGGTGGAATATTTGTTTATTTAGGTCTTTTTTATCCATATAAAGAAACCAATTTCGAAATACACCCATTTACTAGGTGGCGAGGTACGATCTAAAAATAAATGAGCCATTCAGTCGTTTTTATTGACAAAACGACTGAGAGTACGTTAGCTTTCAGACGCACGCACGCAACGTTACTCAACCCATTCACATTGATTTTGATTAAAATATAATCCAATCCGGGAAAGCGACCGTTTCCGGGAAGGCCACCGTTTTCACTCCCCACTTTACCGAGCGCGCAGTCGGCCCGATGGAGAGAGAACTATAGCACTACGACACACGACATGCAACGCTAAAATGTCGAACATCACATAAACTAGCGGGCGAATTACCATAACAATATCTATGGCAATATGTAAGTACCGCACGGCCACGTTCATGTTATGATTAAGTGACGAGAGCGGCGGTAATAGAAAATGGGCTTTTGGTAGTAAACGATGGTTGTTACTCAATTTGGGATACATATGTATTTTGTTTAAATTTTATGTGTTTATTTCTCTTTCCATCTCTATTTTTTATGGTTCATTTACAAATATCCACTTCTAACCAGGTCAGATCATTATTTTATCACAACAAATGTTTGGTACGAACTGAAGGCTAAAGCTCTGGAAGTGTTGGGCCAATATTTAATCTCATTTTGCTGACAAAAAAAATTAAACAAATTTCTGAAGGTTCAATTTATATCTATGTTAATGTAAAAAACAAACTTTATACCCCTATTAAAACTTTCTCTCTTCTTCTTATCAATAAGTTATGGTTACATCCTTAGCTTCCTTTTTGTCTAAATTCTCAAAATTGCCCAATGACGTCACTATCAAAGTTGACATCGATGGTCTTACAATTAACCTAATCCAATCCTTGCAAAATGTCCTAACCCCTTCTCTTCAAGTAACGAACTTCCAGCGAAATCAAATTATTTTGAATCGGTCCTATTTGTTTTAAATGTTAGAAGTGCAACGGAGCATATCAAAAAATACACAAGCGCGTTCAATTCCTTTTTGTCACACACATCTTCCCCATGTCTATTTGTCAGCGGGGGCAACCCCATGATTTCGTCATTAGAAAAACGGGCCAGTATCGAACGTCAAAGTCGACAAGGCGAACATTGAACTTGAGTTCCGTGACTATACGTTGATTGGTTGCGTTGGTCGGATGTAATAAATACATTTGGCAAATCGAAGTGACAACGTATCGAATTCTGGGTACGTATTGAGTATTGGAGCTAAAGGGGTTGTTTTTAATCGGTTTTCATTCAGAATTCGGATGGGGGAAGCACGAATACATCGTATCCCATGCCGTCGAGGGTACGGAGTCATACTCTATGGGGTTTGGTAAGACGCCCACAGTAACAATAAAGTTTTATTTGTGTCAAAGAAGGCTTAGAAATGGACTGCCAACGGTTACAAACGATTTCAATGTCATTAAGTCAAAGTGCCTCGTAACGGATTTTATTTATTTGTGCATAAAAAATACGTGCCTTGTTACTATTTCATTTCCGCTTTCGGGTTATAATTAAATAACAATAATGGTGCTCGTAATGTTGTGGCAATGAAAAAGTAAATTTTTGTAATAACTGTCAAAGTAACAACAAATTAATCTATTTTCCTGTTGTAACACCAATCATATTTTTTTTGGGTTTGTTTCAGGAGGTGAGTCATCTAATTATTTTTGGACCTTTCACTAGACGACCAGCTGACAGAAGTATAATTTCACCACGGTGAGCAAATAGCTTTATAATTATAAGCCCGTGTGATTAGCCGCATACCATGCAATTATAAAAAAGTAATAACAACCATGGAAACGCCGGATAGACTGCAATAATGAACGTTCGCCACTAGTGAATGCCAGAAAATACAATGTGCATTACATTTTACTGATGTTGATCGTAATAGTAATTATTTACATACAAAGTTTTACAATTAAAAACCGTATAGCATACAGCGACGGTAATTAAATAGTCATTATGTTTTTTTTGAGAATATCCTTGATTATGTTTCCTTCTGGGCAGTTGTTACAGACGTAATTATATGTCAAATTATTGCTAATTATGAGAACTCGGCGTTTTAATTTTATTTTCAGAAAACACACATTGTCGCGTTTAGTACAAAGAAACGTAAACGTAGGAGGTTGTTTTCTTTAATTAGCGACAATATCGGACACGGTGTGTCAGTTCGCACTGTAATTATTTAGTGACGTGTGAATAATGAGACAAAGGAGGCAAGAAGTTGGTTGTTGTACTTTTTAGTACTTGCTGTCACGGTATAATTACGTTACATAGAGCAATTTCCAATAAAATTCTTGTCGGGGTGTGTATTTTTCTCCATGCTTAGTAGAATGGATAATTTGCAATAGTGTTCTGCATAAATTTGCAATGAAAAGTCAAAAAAAATTCTTTCTGATGTCATGTAATTAAAGCCTTTCCGTGATTTCAAAATGATCTGCTTTATTGTTAATCCAGACTAGATATTTGATCCACATCAAGTTTTCAAAACTTGTGTTTTTTTCACATCCTCTTCTATCGTTGGTGTAGAGATAATAAATTCACTGTATCTTTCAACTATTACAGTTCTTCCTTTTGCATCATCCCTTCTCTTTGTGCTTAAATTGCCACTTCCGCCCTTTTTACCATTATCTCATATTTGGCGCTGTGATTTAATTTTGTAACTCTTCTTTATCTACTCTTGCAAGCAAAACTGTGTGATGTAATTTTCACTGTTTTGCACTCTCTCTACTTGAAAAATGTTTAATTTTCTTTAACATCTTCCTTTCTTTCTGGTTGCTCACTGTTTCACTTTTTATTCCAAAGAGCTGTAAAAAAATTACCATCTGCAACCTTCCTCTTTCTTACTGCATTGCATAGTTTAATTTTGGAAGATGACGTTTACGTTCGTTTATTTTTCTCTGGTAATTCTACCTATAAACTAAAATAAACTGTCGTTTTCGTTTGTTTATTTGGGTTCGTCGATTAGTCAATTACAAAGCAATCAAAAAAAAAATAATCGAAGAAGGCTCTAAGCAAGATTTTAGCTTGTCCTAGCTTTATGCTCAAAAATAACTAAAAATAACTCAAAAATTGTTCTCAGGAGATGTATGTTTAGAAGATGCATCTTTTTCAGTTCATCACGTAATAAACATAGTGGAAGATCATATAATATTTGTTTCTACTCCCGTGACTAAAATATTTATAGCATTTATCGTTGTCATCATTTAGTCGCTAAATCATAGTTTAATCACAATTCACCAGCCGTAATTAAAAAACCACATTAGTCACGGGCTGAATGTAGCAACTTTTCATTAGTCACGGGCGGAAGTTAGCTGACAATTTTAACATTTGACATTTGTCATTTGTACCATTTGACAAGTTGACATTTACTAAAAACTCAAATTTTAGGTAAGTAAAATTTCAGTTTTTTCTTGTTTGGTTAATAAAATAGCGGTCGTAGAAAAAGTACTGTATGTTACACGTTTTATAAATTCTTCTAAACACTCGTTTTAAACGCTCGACTTCGTCTCGCGATTAATCAAATTCGTGATTAAAGTGCTGTTTATAAAACTTGTTACGTAATATACTATAAAAAATCATTTTATTTATTATGGATACGATGACTCCATCGTTAGTGAGTGAAAGTTCTATTCTTTAAGAGTTCTGTCTATATGTCTTTAAATTCCCTGGTCAAATAAAAGTATATTACTTTCGTTATATTTTTGTTTTTATTGTTTTTATGGTTGTTCCATATCGCTCATTAATTTTCTATCGCTAGAATGTTAATACTCTAATCTATTATGTTAATACTCTAGTCTATTCCAAAATTGAGTTTAGTAAATTTAAGTACCTTTTCACTCTTAAAAATGGTAGAAGAAAATTGCTAAAGGCAGCTGAAGTTTCATTGTAAAAAGCTTCAATTTATGTTAAATATTCTATAACCACTAATACTACATATGCCTACTTATTTCTACTTACGTACTTACAGAAAATGTATATAC
>JAWQRJ010005426.1:0-10252 GCA_033557515.1 Diorygopyx duplodentatus
GTCTATATCCTGCAAATATCACCAACCTTGAGTGGCGTTTAAAAAACCGTCCTATGGACAAATAAATAAATAAATAAATAAATATACAATTTTTGCTCGTTTAATATAATAGTGGAGATAGTGGAGATAAAGTTATTTTATTTTGTTTTATTTAATATTTGTGGTAACAATATAGCCATTTCTTACAAAACTAAACTGGTTTTCCATTGTTGCATATTCTTTTTTTTGGAAAATATAATTCAATTGGCCCTATATTTGATACTCACACCATAATTTCAAAATAATTTTAATTCCCCCGCACAAAACCGGTGGCGCTAAAAACATTGTGTGCAGGTTTGTTAAAAGAATTTCACACCCGCGACATGTTCAATTAATTTTAGGAAGTGAAGTTAACATCTTATTTTATTCTGATTTCGTGAGCACCAACTTAAAAAAACAAATTCGCATACTTTGTTTAAATTTTTGAACATGTTACTTGAAGGTTGTATTATTAAAGTTTATTGTTGTAACATTTTGAATAAAACAGCTTATTAATTGATAGTATATTTTTTCTATCTTGCTTGTCGAATTTATGCAATTTAACAAACACACAACAAACACTAATACACTCTTGAAGATAAGTTTTCTTTGTAAAATTCGTGGCTAAACCTACCTACTGTCGTGTGCTTTATATTAAAATAACTTAATATTTATATTAAAAAACTTAAGCATGGTGTGTATATACCACACCATGCTTAAGTTTGTTTCCATTTCGGCTTTCATTTACATTATGTTTTTATTTTAAAAGCAGTTATTAATATTCATGTAATTTTTGTATAATCGGTTGGTAACACCAAACAATCGACAGTAAGTTTTGTTGGATTTTGGACTTTTATTGGATTAATAGCTAAGGCTCTTTTATTCACTAAAGAACTGCAATCTCTACAGGAATTATAGGTAAACGAAAAATTTATTTCAAATGCCTACAATTCCTATGTAATCCGAATTCTTTTTCAGACCTTCCTTTATTCCTGAATACCCTCCGAAAAATCCAGTTAACAGACTCCACGAGTTTATTTAATACTTCTAGGATGTAACATTATAATAATTTGTAACTCAAAATTCATTCAAGTATGACAGATAATATAAATGTGCTGTACTATTAATTATATGAAATGAATAAAACATTTGTTAAATTTTAGAGTAATATTTAAATTTTCAAAATATTTAAATTTTAGGAATGCAAGAAGAAGAAAATGTTTGACAGTTTCTGCTATCACGTAAGATTTTCCTTAATCACTGTCTTCGTAGCACTCAATTTTTTGCAATAATTGCAACATCATCCCTTGAATGTCTGAAGAATTAAATTCGCAAATTCAGCCATCTGGAAATGTGAAGACGATTCTTCTAGTATATACAGGTGTCCCATTTTCAATGGCTGTAAATGGAAAGTCATGTTTTGATGCTAGATAGCGCAAATCTGATACCGGTGTCTGAAGACATCAGTCCTTTCTTGACAGTGTTCCAAAATTTCAAGTAATTTTGATGATTGTAACAGAAGCTGGTTACTATCATGAGATTCTTGAGAAAAAAGGTCTAAAACGCGGGTTTTACTCGGAGCGGACAACCCCCTTAAGAGGTAGTTAAGAGGACTAGGAGGTACCTATGACTAAATGAAAAACTTCCGTTTCAATGTTATATTTGTATCCTGCTAATCGCAAAATCTGTCTTGCCGGTATTTCAATTTCGTATTCCTATGTTTCTTTCAAGAAATCAAAATATCCTTTTTGCTGCATGTGCAAAGCGACGCCACGGACTCTTTCTTGGAACAGATGGTCGTTCACGCTTTTCCGCTGGAAGGAGCTGAATAAATCGTCCATATTGTCACTTTTCCCAAATTCGGGCGCTTCGCTGGCCTCGCTGATAATGATTTGAAGGACCATAGTAGCCATGTAGAAGCCATAAACGAAGTAACGTTTCAATTCGGCTTCTAGGGCGCTGTATGGGAACAATTTTTCCGGATCGCTACCCATTTCCACTAAATTGGTGCACAGAGTATAATAGTAGAGCTTTATCATTTGATCGAAATGTTCTTCTCTGAGTTTTTGGTCGGTGCAAGCATAGAGAAAATAGGAAAGGTCGTGCGCTGGTGAACCATACCTTGCCAGCTGCCAATCCAGCAGGCACACTCGCGTAGGGACTGAAGGGTTTTCAGCATCCTGAAACAGGTATTTTATTAAGTACTTATCGAGTAGTAGGAAAATTATCCAACCTGTTATAATCAAAGGTTTAATAATATTGATTTGTGAATAGGTAACCAAATTTGTACCTAAACAATAACTGTTTTAAAGATTAATAGTAGCATGATAATACATATTTGAAAAAATAACAATAGGTAAGTGGAAAATTTTGAAGATGTGGGATAATGTAAAATTACTAGATTTATTCAGTTAATCGTTTTAGCGCCAAATTTTAGAGGATAATATCAGTGAACTAGGCTGCAATTTTATAAACACTTAGGCTCAACTATTAAAATTTATTTTTGTTGCTTTACCTCATATTTCCATAATAGATTATTGACCCAACAATCTCCATGACTTATAACACTGTATTGAGAAGTCACCCTTACAGATTCTGCAACTATATTGCCAGCGTTTTGAAAATACAGTTTCACAGATTGGATTGCATCAGCATCTGTTTCTGCGCACATCGCATCCAAGACCCTAGCAGTGAACGCAGCCTGATGCTTTTTGAAGGCTTCCATTTTTTCGTCATCGTTTTGCGCAAACAATTTGTCTAGGGTTTCGTTTGAAAGTCGCTCAAACTCCTCCGGTTTCTGATCTCTTAGTGCAAAAGAAATTGCGTGCAGTTTACCGTACTCCTTCATGGCAAGCTTTACGTGATTTAGATCCAGAGTTTTCTTTCTATCTGCCAGCATATAACCTACCGCTTTCAAGTCTTCCATAACAAAACTTTCTTTATACGGCTCTAAGTAAGATAAGACAAATTTGGGATGCGCTTTAAATGGACGGAGAACTCCTCTCTCTTCTTGAAATTCTTGAAATCTATTAAAAAGTTTGTACATATAAACCTCTGTGGCGTAAGCGGTGTCTATTTGCAGCAAGTTTCTGTATATATCTGTTTGGGGGGCGGCTTTTGCGATCCAATTCCATTGCACTTCTTTCCCTTCAGAATCCTTCCCGGTTACTTTTACTTTGGCCAGTATACCCATGTAGTTATCTCCTTTGGCGCTACCAGAAGACAGCTCAAGGTTACAATCTTTCAAACCTCTTCTTTCAGCCTCCTTCAAAAGAACTTGAAGGACTTCTTCATGCAGAAGGTTTTGAGTGGCTTTCAGATCATTGTTTGGGGTTTCCTTCTCACAAGGCTCAGAATTATGGCAACCGTTCTCCATTATTTGCTAAATCACATGAGTCACTAGCACTCAAAGGTAATATAATTACTAGTCACAAACGTTGATTCGTTGAGTTTTATATACCAAGCACACATCGAAATTTCCCCCAACCTGCGTTCAGATAAATTTTTGATAATAAATGATAAAAAATCTTATCGTTAATGACGATTAGATTTTATTGGATGTTCAGAAAAAAATAAGACACAATGACTTATCTTGATTATTCATTAAATGGGAATTTATTATAACAGACACTTCTAGACTATCGATTGATAATACAATAAACTGCTCTACTGGTTATCAAGCAATGACATAACGAAAAAGTCCGTTTAATTTGAAAAGGAATGATGATAATGTGCTAATATGTTATTAGTTGTGAAAGTTAAAATATAGTTGGCGACAACAAACGTTTTGACGAATTGTCATTTGTCTAAAAAAAAATAGTCTAATATAAGAAACTATCTACTTTGTCGGAAACATACTTCCTTCCGGTCACGTTTTCTACGTCTAAATTTTCAGTTGCTTCCTATTTTTGTTTTCCCAGTACCAATTTTTTTCAGTTCTTTCTCGGATTTTGCTATCGCGGCTAAGTCGTTTGCAAAAGCGATATATTTTGCGCATTATTTAATATTGTTCCATCCCTTATTAGACCACTGCCTCCCCTTGCCTGAGCCCTTTTGTTATTCTAAAAGTTTCCGATCTCATCCTGTTCCACACTACTTCACTCTTTGTTTCTTCAAGCGTTCTTTTCGTTAGTCTTATTAATTTCTTTGGCGCCTCTAACTGTATCTTATCATACGCTTCATTAAAACCAATAAATAATGCATACAGTTTTATGTTACGTTCGTAGCATGTTGTCTGGATTTCTTAGTGGATCGATTTGTTCTGAAACCCGCCTGGTACTCCCCTACCATGCTTTCCATATTTTCATTTAGTCTTTTTCGTGGGAATCTAGTGAAAATCTTTGAACACGTATCCAGTAGGCTATTCCTCTGTAATTTTCGGATTACGTTTTGTCATCTTTCTTCTGTAGTGGATATGTTCTTGGTTCTGTCGATTCTTCCGACATCTCTTCTCTTTCCGAAATATGTTCTATTAATTCATAAAGCTTTTCTTGCAGTCTCTCTCCTCCTGCTTTCAACATTTTCGCGCTAATTTCATTTAGCCTTGGGTTTCTATTATTTTTCAGCCCCTTTATTATTTCTTTAGTTTCCTCCTCCGAAGGTCGTCCTTGGCAAACTCCGTGATCATCAATAAATTGATTTTCTCTTACTCCTGTTTCCTCATTGCCACTTAGTAGAACTTTCAAAAAAAACTCACTCCTTCATAATTGCCTCTGGTTCACTTAGCATTCTTCATACTTTGTTCTTAATATACTCCATTCCTGTTTTGGAAACCTACTCCTGTTTGTTTTATCTCCTGGTAGAATTTTCATGTCTATTTCTTTCGCTATTCTGGGCTAACTTCTTCAGTTTTGCCTTTTTCTTGCTCCCTGACATTTTTTGACATTCGTCGTTGAACCCTTCTTTAGCTTCTTTTTGCTTCCCTCTTCTCATTATTGTGTCTTGACTTGAGCTTTCTACCGCTATTTTTATTTTCTCCCATATTTCGTTAACCTGTTTATTATTTTCTTCTTCTTGCAATAATGTACTTATTCTTCTTTCGTAATTTGTCCTGGTTTCTATATTTCCCAAAAGTTTTACATCGTAAATTCTCTTTATTTTTCTAATCCTCTTTTGAATTAATAGAACATATTCGAAAAGAGAAGAAATTCCGCAGGAATGATCACCATTATTAAATTGGTTTTCTCATTCTCTTATTTCCTCATTTCCACTTAGCTATTGTCTCTGGTTCACTTAGCATTCTATCTACTTTATTCTTAATGTACTTATTGCTGTTTTGGAAACCTATTCCTGTTTGTTTTACCTCCTGGTAGAATTTTCATGTCTATTTCTTTCGGTATTCTGGGATAACATCTTCAGTCTTGCCTTTTTCTTGCTCTCTAACATTTTTTGACATTCGTCGTCGAACCATTCTTTAGCTTCTTTTTGCTTCTCATTATTGTGTCTTGACCTGAGCTTTCTATCGCCGTTTTTATTTTCTCCCATATTTCCTTAATCTGTTTATTATTTTCTTCTTCTTGCAATAATGTATTTATTCTTCTTTCGTAGTTTGTCCTGGTTTCTACCATTCCCTGTTTTCGTAGTTTTACATCGTAAAGTCTCTTTCTAATCCTCTCTTTTGCTTCTCTTCGTTTTTCGTTTTGTGTGTTACTCTCACCATGAAGTAGTCTGATCCACATCCCGTCCCTCTCATACTTCTGACTTTTTGGATGAAACTTTCGTGCTTCCGTTCGGTCTGGCCGTGATCTATTTAGTTACATGTTTCACCGTTTGGATGATCCACAAAGGGGCTCCCATATCCCTTCGTGGATATATTTTCATTGTAATTGTGTGCTTCTAATCACGTGTTTTTTTTTTCAGTACCACATTTATCAGCTTTTATCTATTGTCATTTGTTTCCATCATGTTTACTGTTTCTTCCTGCTATTTCTCTTCCTTACCTATGTTGTCATTACAATTTCCTATCACTATACTTATGTCGTATTTGGGTATCTTTTCAAATACAGTTACTAGTTTCTCATAGTATACGTCCTTCTCTTCCTCTTCTTTTTCTTCCGTAGATGCGTGGATATTTACTGTACGATACTACATTCATGTCTCTTCAATCTTATGACGCACATTCTTTCTGATATTGGCCTGAAGTCTAAAACTTTTCCCTCGTCTCTTCTTTCCTCCACTTTTCCAAAGATAACTTCATTCATTTCTGTTATTTCTTCTCCCATTAGTTTCGTTTCTTGAAGCGCCGTCATGTTTATTTCATATTGATTCATTGCATTTACGATCTCTTCCATTGCTTACGTCGAAAGCGTACCTCTTAAATTCCACGATGCCAAATTCATTTTTTTGCATTTCCTGCATTTTGTTATACCTTGCCTGTGTCCTTCCATTTGTATTTGTCGTCGTCATTTCTTCCTGGCCATTTTTGCTTGTTAACTTTTTGTTTCTACAACAAGTTTTCCATTTTATTCCTACTTTCCTCCACCACTGTCCGCCAATACAAAGCTTCAGGCAGCCTATTTTTGCGCAGTTTGCCTTACTTTTTCGCTTCAGATCGAGTTAGATCATTTTCCACGCACCACGTTCTTGCATTGGGGGTTTCTTTTAGTTTATTTTTGTTTTTCGTTATCATCTATTCCTCCGAAGATATCGTGATCTTTACTAATACCATTCTGCTTCCTCTCGGTGTACCTTTCTTCTTGTTCTTCATGCCCTTCTTGTCCTTTCTTGATGTTCTTATCTCCTCCTGGTTCGGTTTAAAACCTTCCTTGGATTCCTGCCTCATGCTTCTTATGTCTCCTTGGAGGTTGTCGATTAATTTCGTTAGAGCCCCAATTCCTCCCTCTTTTCCTTTTTCCCCCAATTCGCAGGGGATCTCGCAATTTTTTTTTGCTCCTTTTGGCTATTTCACTGGTCACTAATTCCTCTTCCGCAGCCAGGTTCTCGTTCGTTTTCCCTTTAATGTATTCCTTTATATTTGTTACACTGCTTGTCCTTGTCCTGAAAGAATCCTGAAATAATGGAATTTATTTTTAATACGATGTAATCAGGTACGTTATATACTTATTATAGACATGTTGTAGGTGTTGATTAAGTGTTTGACTATTTATACGTAAATAATACGTGTGGAATGATAAGATTTGATAAAAATAACTGGAAGTGTATATTACGTTGAAAAACAAATATAATGTAATTGTGGTCGTAATTTCAGGGGCCGAACTTTATTATCTTGTTTTCATTGAATTTTCGTTGAAATTCATTGGCCTTTTTGTCTTACGTCATATTTCCATAATAAGTTATTGGCCCAACAATCTCCGCTCCCAATAACTCTGTATTGAGAAGTTACTTTCAGAACATTTATGAAGGCACCAGGCATAAGTCTTTTCAGCATACAATTTCAAAGATTGGATGGCATCGGCGTCTGTTTCTTCGTACATCATCCCCGTAACCTTAGTTGTGAATGAATCCTGGTACTTTTTCATTTCTGCCAATTTTTCCTGGTCCTTGAGTATAAGCACTTTGTCTTCGGTTTCCTTTGCAAGTCGATAAAATTCATTTGGTTTCTGATCTCTTAGTGCAAAAGGGATCGCGTGAAGTCTAAAGTACTCCTTTCATTACAAGCTTTACGTGATTTAAATCGAGGGTCTTCTCTCTATCTATCAACAGATAACCTTCGGCCTTTAAGTCCTCCATAACAAAACTTTCTTTATACGGTTCTAAGTAAGATACAACAAATTTGGGATGGGCATTAAATGGGTGGAGGACTCGTTTCTCCTCTTGAAATTCACGGAATCTATTAAAAAGCTTGTACATAGAAACCTCTGTGTCGTAAGCACTGTCTATTTGCAGTAAGCTTCTGTATAGATCAGTTTGAGGGGCGGCTTTTGCAATCCAATTCCACTGCACTTTTTTCCCTTCAGAATCTTTCCCAGCTAGTTTTACTTTGGCAAGTATGCCCATGTAGTTATCTCCTTTGGCACTCCCAGAAGAGACATCAAGGTTGAAGTCTTTCAAACCTCTGCTTTCAGCTTCCCTCAAAAGAGCCTCAAGGACTTCCTCGTGAAGAAGGTTTTAATGGGTTTCTGGTCATCTGTAGAATTTTTCTTCCCGCCGGACGCGGAATTATGAAAGTGGTTTTCCATTATTTTTTAAATCTTACAAGTTAGTGGTACACAAAAGTATTGTCCCGTCGTAGTAGAGGATTAGTTTTTAATTATGATGACATAATGTAAAAGACAAAGAAATAGAAGGATGATTTCAGTCATTAATAGCGAATAATTCATCTACAGCTACTGAGAAGCGACCTTGATGGGCATTATTGTATTATTTTGTTCGTGAAATCTCCGCGAAACACTGAAACGATTTAACGATTATGTATAATTGTAATCGTGGCCTTTGTTATATAGATAATTTTGCCTTTGTTGTTGTCTCATCATTAGATAATGCGGATTTGACAAAAATTGATATTTTTGAGTATTCGCTGCATCATGCAGTCGATTTGTAAGTAATAATATACATGATAAATGACAATGCTATTTGATAAATGAAGTAGGTGCCTGGAAAATCTAGCAAGGACACTTTGTATTTTTTTTTATTTTGCTACTACTTACTTTCAGTTAATTCATTCTAATGGTTATAGTATGCGTTTTGTTTTATTTATTTTCTAAGTCGGACCAATAAACAAGAAAACAAGGCCAGCGGCGAAAACGTAGAAAGATAAAATGTGCACATTTACAAAAAAATATTGAAAATATATAACATATTTAAAAGGGGTTTGAAGCTTAATGTAGGTCTAAACATTCAACTGGCCCTTTCAGATTAAAATGTGTTGATTTATGTTGGTTTGTACTGTTTCTATAACAAATTATTTACTTAACACAATCATTATGCACAATAGAAAATCAGTATCCATTTCAATCGTATCATATTAACGCTGAGCAGATGCCTCTAAGCAACATCCTGATTTTTAATAGTACGTGACATAATTTCGTGCAGATTATTCATAGTGATTGTTTCGATCTATCAAGAATACATCAAATCCACGTCACATCCTTCGTGTCCTCCAACACCATTCTCTATAGAAATGAATTACGTGGTTTCTACAGCACGTTCAAGTGTCACTGTGTATTCCTCATAGAATAACTTACAATTAGAGCTTAGAGTCTTAGAACTCCATAGTCTTAGAATTTTTCCAATTCGCTCGCTGCTCACTCAATGGAAGCCCTTTTTGAGGTCAATATAATATAGCTAATCTTCAGTCTTCCTTCCATTCGTTAGATTGCTCTTATATGATTCCCAGGATGTAAATGTGGTTTACGGTAAAGCATATTTCAAACATCTTTTGAAGGTAGAATCCTTGGAAATGGTTCGTATTTGTGGCTGGACAAAAATCCCCTCTTTAATCTTAGCATCCCTCAATTTATTAAACTTTTGTTTCAAGTACAAAAAACCTTCTCCTTCTTTGTCCGTTGCTTTAGCTAAATTTTTCATAAGGCCTAACTTGATATGAAGGGGCGGGAGTACGACTTTGTTTTTTCTACCAAAGAGGGATTGACGATGTTCTTTTGACCAATTGTGTTGGTGCGTTCTGGCCATTTTTTCACACAAAAAGCACCAGAACTTAGTGTTTCCAAAGTGGGTTTTTCCACTGTCCTTACCTACCATGTTTCGCTCAATCCTAGAACTTTTATCTTATATTTCTACTCATAGATGATGAATGATTCAATCAAAAGCTCCATAGACTCACAAATATAAAAGACAGGAGACTCATTACTCTGAATCTACCAGAAACAGAACACTGGTGGTAGTTCGCAGTGTAAAATTTGTTGCCTTTCTTGTATGCAGTCACTATGCGGGCTACATTTATTATATATTTCAGAGACTTAGCAAGAATCAAACTACAAATCTTGTATGCTTCTTAGAACCCTTTTACTTTCTCTCATAAAGAGAAAGTAGTGCATTCGGTACAAAATTTTGATAGTGTAATTTTAACAAATCTGGACGAATTATGACATTCTAAGACTAATGGTAACAGATTTTGTTCATTGTCCTGTCAGGTGTCTGTTAACAATACTTAATCCCGCCTATTTCTAATCATTTTATCCAAAAAATCTTCAAATAAAAGTTGCCTGGTTTCAGTTATAGTTTCTTCTAGAAGTATTTTCGTATATACATGGTGTCCCATTTCTTGAAGACGCTCTGCAACTTCAGTTCTTTAAATAGAATACCCCGTAGATTA
>JAWQRJ010005427.1:0-10251 GCA_033557515.1 Diorygopyx duplodentatus
ATCGCTTTTAGTGAGAGTCGAGACCTATCTCAATGGATTTCTCGTACCTTAATGGCTATATCCTGCAAATATGACCAACATCGTGTGGCGTTTAAAAAACCGGTTTGCTAATAAATAAATAAATATACAATTTTTGCTCATTTAATATAATAGTGGATTAAACGATTTACTCATTGTCCTCTAAATGGACAGATTGTAAATATACTGGGACATAAAAAAAATTATATTTGTTGATGTTGTTGATCTTTTCTTCTGCTAAAATACAATCATTTATTCTTATAGGGATAGTGGATATAATAAAATATTTAGTTATTAAAAACGTAAACCGCAAAAATTATTTTAATATATGTATATGAAGTCCCGATAATAAATACTGTAACTATGATAGAAAATAACATTAATCATTATTTTTATTTATCATTATTACTCAAAGTAAAAGAAAACGTTTCAAAGAAACTGACCGAACCTGTTAATTCCAAGGCATTGCATCAAAATATCGCAAAGGACTTCGAAATCCTGCAAAGTCCTGCAGATCCCTCGACCTTAATCCGTTGAAAACTTTCTAATGCGGCCTAAGTCGTCGCAGGGAAGTCCCGAATTCTTTTTTGATCTGTCCTTTATGAATTATAGATGCCGTCGACGTTTTTTCTGGAGAAGGCACGAGTTGCCCAGGTCCTTCTTCTTCCCCCAGCTTGATTTATCCCCGCAAAATGTCCGTTCCTCCTTATTACTTTAATCATAGAAACCATTTGGTGCAATTTATCAGAATCCAAGTGATTTAAGACCCCGCTTGCGGACGTTTGGGACGAATTTACGGACCGTCCGGACCTGTACAAATATATGGCCATCTTTTTTATTTCTGCTCTCGCTTGATAAAATTCGGGAAATCACTCGGATTGTATACGAAAATTGGATTTTGTCTCTAGGTCATTCCATTAAGTTTGCCCAAGATTGGAATAGATGTTTATATATATTATAATACCCCTCTCTAGTCCACATCCTGCGCTATCCTTGACGATTAATTACCCGCGTGTGTGTTTAGCGAAGGCCAATTAATTAATTTTAAGCAGAATCGACATTGTTTAATTACGTCGATGGCGCCGTGCGAGGTGTACACGGGATTTTGAGCCAAAGGACTAACTCGGGTTAACCGAAATGTCGCCCTCCAGCGGTCGATTTGGCTACACAGGGCTATGCGCAACGTTCCGGACAGATACGACCGCACACATCCATTCTATCTCCGGGCGTATAGATATTTGAGGTGCGCCGTACTTCAAAGCCTGCTGGCTTAGTACGGCACTGTTGCAGATAGGGTCATTGTCTTTGTAATTAATTCAATTAAATAAACCTCACAGACAAAACGCCGCCGCAGCTTCGGGGCAGACAAATCCTGCCGAATCTATCCAACTAAGATGCTGTTGGACGATTTGAAAATGACACGTCTATAAATATAGTACAACAACTCTTAATTTGAAAGTTTGCGTTAAATTATGCACACAATTATGATATTGCGAATTTCGATTATGCTTACGATGCGAATATTACCTTTACCAGCCTGCGTTGGTTGTGTGAAAAAAAATCTAAGTAATAAGTAAAAGTAATGTTGAAGTAATGGGTGTTTAAACAGATAAAAGCTTTTACGTAAACTAGTTTATGGAAATTGAATCTTAATCAATGCGTACATTCTCTTGTGACTCGTGAACTTTCGGCATGAAATATATGAAAATGAAATGTTAAGGGAAATCGACAGTTCTGTGTGGGGCTTACCGAAGTGTCCGTAATTTCTCAGCTATTTATGCAGCATAAATTATCTAAATTATAGTACTGATCCTAAAGGTTGTTAACTGTATATATTAGCCATCATGGTAATAGATAGAATGGGCTTGTTGCACATTATTCTGGTGATGTAGTTGACCTTATGTAATAATGTAAACAATGTGTCTTCCTCATAGTTATATCACAATTAAGGTTGCATTATACCATTATAGTTATCCCAATCAGTTGGCAAATACACCGAAGGTCGCAATTTCCTTGTGCAATGGCGAATTTCTCCATCCAGTTAACTCGATGTAACGTTGTTAGCAAACGCGTTCACAGCTATGGTGTTGCTGAATAAAGCACACGGTAGGGGTTTTCCCGGCTCTCACCTTGCTATAACATTAATTTTAGTAATTGCGTGCCCCGCTCTCCCGGTGAAAGACAGAGCGAGCCGTAGGGGCGGGGCGGGAAAAAACTCGGGTCGATTTTTTTTCGCTTTTTTTCGTTTGCCGTAGCGCACGGCTCCATTTAATTAGACAACAGAGAAAAATCGGGCCGGACGCGGACGGGCAAAAATCTGGCAGGAGCTTTTTAATTATTTTCACTTGTCAGATAAAACGGAACTTCGTTCCGGAAACGAAAAACACGGAATACCCGGCGCTCCAAGGATACTTTAAAAAGTGTGAGAGTTGCAAAAAGTCTAAATCCTGCAATTTAAATAGGATAAAGTGAGGGATACGGCCGGAGCTCGGAATTCCAAAAAAATAGGTGAAATATTACGATGGGAATCGACATACTTTATACTTTATCTGAGTAATGTTGAATTATCTATTATGTTGTTCATAACGATACATAGCTGTATATGACAATAACAATATCAATAGAGAGAAAAAGTGGTAAAATCAATCCACAGGTCAATACAAGGTTTTGTATATTTTGTCTGTAAAGTGTTAGGAACTTCAAGATACGCAACATTTTCAGGTGCGATAAAGCGATTGAGACACGTCTCAACCTTCAAGGAATTACTGAACAAAATTTTTTTAATTCAAGGCGAAAACAAATAAATTATAAACATAACAGTTTAACATATTTTAAACATTATTCTGCTAACATTCCTGCGCTGTTTTAAGGGCGGTTACGCCATATTTTGTATAAGTCATTAAAGTCAAACTTCGTCTTAAAAACTTCGAAAGAGTCAAACTTCGACCCTGCAAAAGCAATCTCTTGCTTTTGCAGGGTCTGTATGGACGTTCTTCCTCAGGTGTTATATAAAAATTTCTCTTTATTTTAGTTGGATAAAATCATTTTTCATCTAGGTTTTCATCCACACCTAGCACCTCCTAAGTGCTAGGTGTGGATCACTCACACTACGAATGATCCACCAGTTGATTCAAAAATTATTGTACTCAATTGAAAACGTTCGACTTTCAGCTTTCTTTCAGTATATAAATCATAGTTCTACACAAACCGAAACTTACAACAGAAACTGTAATACCTTACATTATTTTAACCCCAAAATAATTCTTTAAAGCATTTATCTTTTTTATAAAAATCCAATATATTTTCCAAAAATTATTGTAGCCAATTGAAAACGCTGGATTTTCAGCTTTCTTCCAGTATATAAATGTAACGCCTTACATTGTGTTAGCCCAAAAATAATTCTTTAACGCATTTGTATTTTTTGCGAAAATCCAATATATTTATCAAAAATTATTACAGCCAATTGGAAACGCTGGACTTTCAGCTTTCTTTTGGTATACAAGTCATAGCACTACTCAAACCCGTTTATGAGTTACAATAAAAACTGTAACGCCTTACATTACATTAACCCAAAAATAAATCTTTAACGCATTTGTTTTTTTTTTGTAAAAAATTCAAAATATGTTTCAAAAATTAGTATGCCAATTCAAAACGTTGGAATTTCTGCTTTCTTTCAGTATATAAATTATAGTTCTATACAAACCCGTTTATGAGTTATAAACAAAAACTGTAACACCTTATGTTATTTTAACCTAAAAATACTTCTTTAACGCACTTTTTTTTTGTAAAAAATTCAAATCATTTTTCAGAAATTGTTGTAAACAATTGAAAAAGTTGGACTTTCGGCTGTCTTTCGAAATATAAATCATAGTTCTACACAAACCCGTTTATGAGTTACATCAAAAACTGTAACGCCATACTTTATGTCAACCCAAAAATAATTCCTTAAAGCGTTTGTTTTTTTTGCAAAAATCCAATATATTTTCCAAAAATTATTGTAACCAATTGAAAACGCTGAATTTTCTGCTTTCTTTTGGTATACAAGTCATAGCACTACTCAAACCCGTTTATGAGTTACAATAAAAACTGTAACGCTTTACATTACATTAACCCAAAAATAAATCTTTAACGCATTTGTTTTTTTTTGTAAAAAATTCAAAATATGTTTCAAAAATTATTATACCAATTCAAAACGTTGGAATTTCGGCTTTCTTTCAGTATATAAATCATAGTTCTATACAAACCCGTTTATGAGTTATAAACAAAAACTGTAACACCTTATGTTATGTTAACCCAAAAATAATTCCTTAACGCATTTGTTTTTTTGCAAAAATCCAATATATTTTTCAAAATTATTGTAGCCAGGTGAAAACGTTGGATTTTCAGCTTTCTTTCAGTATATAAATCATAGTACTTCACAAACCCGTTTATAAGTTACAACAAAAACTGTAACACCTTACATTATGTTAACCCAAAAAGAATTCTTTAACGCATTTGTTTTTTTTGTAAAAAATTCAATATATTTTTCAATAATTATTGTACCAATTCAAAACGTTGGACTTTCACCTGTCTTTCGGTATATACAGAGTATCCCAAAAAGATCCGTACAACTTCAAAAATTTATTAAAAAGAAAAGAATAGGGTCTCCAGCAAAACTAGTTACAACAATAGATGAAATAACTCAAAAAGTTTTTTTTCTAATGTACGTTTCTGGTCATAGATGGCGCTGCATGACACGTAAACGATTATTAAAGAATGAGCAGTGAAAGGTCAATGTGTGATGCGGATTGCTTCACGATCGCATCATTGAACCTTTTTTGTTTCTCGGAAACCCAAAAATAATTCTTTAACGCATTTGTTTTTTTTTTGCAAAAAATCAATATTTATTTCAAAAATTATTGTAACCAAGTGAAAACTTTGGACTTTCAGCTTTCTTTCAGTATATAAATCATAGTTCTACACAAACCCGTTTATGAGTTATAAATAAAAACTGTAACACCTTATGTTATTTAAGCCCAAAAATAATTCTTTAACGCATTTGTTTTTTTTTTGAGTTTAAGTTTCTTATTGTCTTTGACATTTTGCAATAAGTGATGGAAGATTCGGTTCCAATAATCATTACTAAATTCTCCACACTTTTTTGCACCTTTTTAACTGTACGTCTATGAATTTATCTATGCCTTTTAAATATTTTAAAATCAATTGTTTATTTAGTAATTTGATCAAAGATTAAATAAACAAAAATACAGTTTTTATCATATGCATATATGTGAGTGCTTTGAAATATGAATCTGAAGTAAAATATATTGAAGGGTCATTGATATGAGACAATATTATACAATGCAATCAATACAAACATTTCGTCTATTTGATGTATCTCAAGAACAAAAGGCAAGCTTCCATTAAATATTGTTTTGTTCAGTTTCCTGGCATTCTTCTCTTTAGAAAGACGCTCATAAAAATTGTTAATAGTAGAAATTGAAACAAAGAATAGCTAGTAAAATAATTATTAGTACTTAGGAAACCCACAAAAGCTCGGTGAACCAGGAATTTAATCTTTATTAATTTCTAGAAATAAAATAAAATGTAATCATGTATGTACAGTATAAACTAAGACCAGCACGGAAAGTTCTCGGAGCACATGATGGGTCTTCTTATAAGCTATCACACAATTAACCCCTCCTACTGAAACTACGTTCCTTATATGAAGATTCTAATTTATTCTCACCATTTCTTACCAAAACTAAATCACCTAATTTAGCAACTAATTTATTTGTTTTAATGGAAGCTAGTACATACTTCACTCTCTAACTTTAGCTTTGAGGTTCGTGGTTGATGTTTCGTTTGAATTGGTCGGCTATACAGATTAAATTAACTTAAGATGAAACTAAATTACCCTCCACGTTTATTTTTATACTTTCTATTGGTTGTTTTGTTTTACTCTACTCTAAAATTTAGCTCCAGCTTATCATCCCTAATTTCTAGGGTGAGTAAGACTCAAGCGACCTGTATCCTAATGGCATTAACTGCCTTTTCAGTGAATAATACCGTTACCCACATGTCATTTAACCCTTTGCGAGAACGGTAGAGGTGTGAACCATTGTTCGCTGTTCCATTGTTTGTGTATCACATATGACACAAAGGGCACGCAAAAGGTTAACACGTTGACCTTAATTGCATTGCGGGCCAATGTTTCATTTGTACGAATCATTAATATTAATTAGTGCATTACGTTCAAATGCGAGACGTTTATTTAATGCTATTTAATCACAAAACAGCCATAAAAATCTGCTTTAAACCACTACATTTCATAAACCCATACCTTTATTTAAATATTATTACCATCCTTTCCTTTGTGTTTCTTTCACCCATCGTTTCATAACAGATAAAACTGTATCCGTTTAAAGCTGCGCTCGGCAACTTTTTACGAGATTAATTTCGGGGGGGATACCGTAAAGCCCGTAAGTCGAGTGGCAGTCGAAAGGCGGCATTACGCTACAAAGACGGCCCAAAACAAGATCAAAACTTGTTAATGCCGTTTTTGTCCTCCGAGGCACTATTTCCACTCCGCCTGTTAATAAGTCTTACAATGAAATTCGCTAATGCACGAAGACGGCCGGGGCGGGCAGGACCTCGACGCAAGAGAGGACTTTTCGACCCTTGCTCGACGAATAGCCCACTTGTTCGTTATTTTGGATGCGACGCCGTAAGTTCTTCCATTTCATTTGCGTCGAGACGCCTGCGACGACGACTAGAAGTTGTTCGATTGAATTATCCAAGTTGTCCCGGACGTGACTTGGCACTCGGTCTGTTGTAATAAAAAGGAAAACTTCATTATGGAAAAGGATGCGCAATTTGAAAGCCCATATTTAAGTTGTTGGGGTACTGAAGCAAAAAAGATTCAATGATCTATAGAGGGGAGAGGGGAGAGATCTATAGGGGTTTGTTATGAACTTTAAAACGAACTGCAAAAGAATATAGATGAAATTTTTACTATTTTATTAGATCATTTTACGCGCCCTTAAAATATGTTGGTACACTTCTGAATATTCTCTCTTCCACTACGTTGATCTTCTTTAATATAAATATTTTTTATTTTGTTGCTTATGGCTACTATATTAAAGGGTACACTCTAAGGAATGTTTATAGCAAATTTGGTGATTCTAAATAGTTTTGTTTCGCCTAGGAAATTTTTTGAAATCATCGAAACTATTCGCCTCACTTCTGAATACTCTCTCTTCCACTACGTTGACCTTTTCTAATTTCAATATTTTTTATTTCCTAGCTTATGGCTACTATATTAAAGAGTACACCCCAAGGAACGTTTATAGCAAATTTGGTGATACTAAATCATTTTGTTTAGACTAGGGAATTTTTTTAAGTCATTAAATATTTTCACATCACTTCTGAATATTCTCGCTTCCACTACGTTGATCTGTTTTAATTTAAATATTTTTCATTTCCTTGCTTGTGGCTACTATATGAAAGAGTACACTCTATGGATTGTTTATAGCATATTTGGTGATTATAAAGCGCTTTGTTTAGACTAGGGAATTTTTTGAAATCATAGAAAATTTTCGTCCCGCTTTTAAATATTCTCTCTTCCACTACGTTGATCTTTTTTAATTTAAATATTTATCATTTCCTTGCTTATGGATACTATATTAAAGGGTACACTCTCAAGAATGCTTATAGCAAATTTGGTGATTCTAAATCGTTTTGTTCAGACTAGGGAATTTTTTAAAATCATCGAAAATTTTCAGCTCACTTCTGAATATTTTCTCTTCCACTACGTTGACCTTTAATTTAAATATTTTTCATTCCTTGCTTATGGCTGCTATACAAAAAAGTACACTCTAAGGAATGTTTAAAAAAAAATTTGGTGATTCTAAATCGTTTTGTTTAGACTAGGGAGTTTTTTGAAATCATTGAAAATTTTCGTCTCGCTTTTAAATATTATTTCTTCCCCTACGTTGATCTTTTTTAATTTAAATATTTTTCATTTCCTTTCTTGTAACTACTATATGAAAGAGTGCACTCTACGGAATGTTTGTAGCAAATTTGGTGATTCTAAATCGTTTTGTTTAGAATGGGGAATTTTTTGAAATCATCGAAAATTTGCACTTCACTTCTGAATATTTTCTCTTCCACTACGTTGATCTTTTTAATTTAAATATTTGTCATTTCCTTGCTTATGGCCACTATATTAAAGAGTGCACTCTAAGGAATGTTTATACTAAATTTGGTAATTCTAAATAGGTTTGTTTAGACTAGGGAATTTTTTGAAATCATTGAAAATTTGCGCCTCACTTCCGAATAATCTCTCTTCCACTACGTTGATATTTTTTAATTTAAATATTATTCATTTCCTTTCTTGTGACTATTATATGAAAGAGTACACTCTACGGAATGTTTATAGCAAATTTGGTGATTCTAAATCGTTTTGTTTAGAGTAGGGAATTTTTTGAAATCATCGAAAATTTTCGTCTCGCTTTTAAATATTCTTTTTCCACTGCATTGATCTAGTTTAATTTAAATATTTTTCATTTCCTTACTTATTGCTACTATCTTAAAGAGCACACTCTAAGGAATGTTTATAGCAAATTTGGTAATTCTACATCGTTTTGTTTAGACTAAGGAATTTTTTGAAATCATCGAAAATGTTCACCTCACTTCTGAATATTTTCTCCTCCACTACTACGTTGATCTCTTTCAATTTAAATATTTTTTTTCCTTGCTTGTGGCTACTATATTAAAGAGTGCGCTTTAAGGAACGTTTGTAGCAAATTTGGTGATTCTAAATCGTTTTGTTTAGACTAGGGAATTTTTTGAAGCCATGGATAATTTTCACATCACTTCTAAATATTCTCTCTTCCACTGCATTGATCTAGTTTAATTTAAATATTTATCATTTCCTTGCTTATGGCTACTATATTAAAGAGTATACTCTAGGGAATGTTTATAGAAAATTTGGTAATTCTAAATTATTCTGTTTAGACTAGGGAATTTGTTGAAGTCATTGAAAATTTTCGTCTCGCTTTTAAATATTCTTTCTTCCACTGCATTGATCTAGTTTACTTTAAATATTTTTCATGTCCTTATTTACTGCTACTATATTAAAGAGTACGCTCTAAGGAATGTTTATAGCAAATTTGGTGATTCTAAATCGTTCTGTTTAGACTGGGGAATTTTTTGAAATCATCAAAAATTTTCACACCACTTCTGAATATTCTCTCTTCCACTACGTTGACCTTTTTTAATTTAAAAACACATTTTTTATTTCCTTACTTGTGGCCACTATATTAAAGAGTGCTCTCTAAGGAACGTTCGTAGCAAATTTGGTGATTATAAATCGTTTTGTTTAGACTTGGGAATTTTCTGATATCATTGAAAATTTTCGTCTAGCTTTTAAATATTCTCTCTTCGACTACGATGCTCTTTTATAATTTAAATATTTTTCATTTCCTATGGCTACTAAATTAAAGAGTACACTCTAAGGAATGTTTCTAGTAAATTTGGTGATTCTATATCGTTCTGTTTAGACTTGGGAATTTTCTGAAGTCATCGAAAATTTTCGCCTCGCTTTTAAATATTCTCTCTTCCACTGCATTGATCTAGTTTAATTTAAATATTTTTCATTACCTTGCTTGCTACTACTGTATTAAAGAGCACACTCTTAGGAATGTTTAAAGCAAATTTGGTGATTCTAAATCGTTTTGTTTAGTCCAGGGAATTTTTTTTAAATCATTGAAAATGTTCGCCTCACTTCTGAATATTCTCTCTTCCACTACGTTGATCTTTTCTAATTTAAATATTTTTTATTTCCTAGCTTATGGCTACTATATTAAAGAGCACACACTAAGGAATGTTTATAGCAAATTTGGTAATTCTAAATCGTTTTGTTTAGACTAGGGAATTTTTTGAAATCATCGAAAATTTTCACCTCACTTCTGAATATTCTCTCTTACACGACGTTGATCTTTTTAATTTAAATATTTTTTATTTCCTTGCTTATTGCTGCTATATCAAAGAAGTACACTCTAAGGAATGTTTATAGCAAATTTGGTGATTCTAAATCGTTTTGTTTAGTCCAGGGAATTTTTTTTAAATCATTGAAAATGTTCGTCTCACTTCTGAATATTCTCTCTTCCACTACGTTGATCTTTTCTAATTTAAATATTTTTTATTTCCTAGCTTATGGCTACTATATAAATGAGCACACACTAAGGAATG
>JAWQRJ010005428.1:0-10249 GCA_033557515.1 Diorygopyx duplodentatus
GCGTTTCCGACCCCCAGTTCCTATGTAATTCTTGCTCCTCATGACCTGACACACCCACGCGTGCCGTTTGGACATGACCTTTTGAACCACCCTGTATATTTATAAGTTTGGGCATCTGACAAAATATTCTTTAGGTACTTTTCAATGTAGAATACGATTGATATGTTTATTTTTTTATTGTCTTAACGGTTAAAAAGAGGCAAATATAACTTTTTATAAAAAACGTAATAACTTCTAAACGATACGATTTTGGCCAAATGTATTTTGATTAAAATAGACCATAAATTCTATAAAGAATTCAAAAATGGAATAATATACAGGGTGTTCCATTTAAACATCTGAAGTTCCATAGTGTCTACAAGAATGGAATGGTCAAATGTATGCTTAATAAAATAGACCCTTAGTTCTATAAGGAACTCAAAAACGTAATAATATGCAGGGTGTTCCCATTAAAAATCTGAAGTTTCATAACGTCTTGAAGAAATGGGACACCCTGTATATATGAAAATACATAGAGAAGAGAGAAAGAGAGAAGCCATGCAACTTTTATTTGAAACTTATTTACCTAAGATCTGTTTTGATTAGAAGTAGTATGTCCAGGCCACACACTATATCTAACGGACAGACAACCGGACGACGGACGGACGGATATACCAATGTAGTCTTTGGCCATACTGAAAAGTATGCATGGCAAACCAAGGCACAGTCAATGTCAGGGTTCTGTTGAACGTGCCAACCAAGATATTGAGAATATGATTAGTTCTTGGTTGAAGGACAACGCTTCGACGAATTGGGCTTAAGATATGTCCTATCTGAGGGCTTAAGATATGTCCAATTCATTAAAAAACCGCGCTTACCATTCGGGCATAAAACAATCACCTTACAAAGCATTATTCGGAATTGAACCTAGACTAGAACCTAGACTATCGACTTTATCGTTGCCGCAAGAAATCATATTTGCTATTCAGGATGAGGATGAAGATGATTGCAATGGTGACCTGAACGAAGACTGTGATGGTAACGTTATGGAAATTGACACATTGGACATTCAATACAATAGAAAAATGGCGGCACAAAAACTTCAAAGAAAAAACTGACAAATCTCATCCACCAGCCAACATTTGAGACAATGTGATTATACCCATTCCCGAAGTAGACAAAGTCAGAGGTGTCCTCAGAAATATCATTGGAGTAATTCTTCAGAAAAATGACGAGGGTCTATGCAAAGCTTGCACCAAACATATTTTTTTTTTACATTTATTTGTGTATATTTCTGTGATGATTAAAACTTATTGGTTGTGACTTTTTTTTATCTTTTCAGCACTGAGTTCGAGATTTACATTCAGAAATTTTTAGAGGTGAGAGATGTTAACCAAGATATTGAAATATCATTGAGGACTGCAGCCACTAGACATTCAGTTGGATCAGGGCAAGGCTTTAGGAAATGTAGCAAATAAATGCAAGAAACAAATGCTACTCTGCAATTCTGTCACCAAAGCGCGCTTTGCAAAAATAAATGATAATTCAATTGTTACTATCTGACAGAAACCTTTAATTTGATTTGTTTTGTTTATTTTATTATCATTGTATCTTATTACTTTTGCTCAAATAAACGTTTATTTTTCTTATGCGGAATATTTTATTTTGTTCAGCAATTCCTAACAGCTAATTTGTATTGTTTGTACTAGGCCATACCAGTTTGTCCTGGAGTGTTCGCATTCATATCAGGATGAACTAGTTTGGCCTATGCTGAACTAGTTCACCCGAACGCGATTCGGGCGCGTTAGTTTGACCTAGGCTAAACTAGTCGATCCTACCACGTTTAGGGCGAACGAGTTTGGCCTAGGAAAAATTAGTTTGTCCTGAAATCGGGTTCGGCCGGTAACATATACATAAAGAAAGAGATGAGCTTCGCGTTGTTCAGTTGTATACTGTAGTTGTGGTTCCCTACACTTTATTACAACAATGTTCCGTCCTTTGGAAAACATTACTGACGATTCAGAAAACTTTTTACCAGAAAACGGTTAAAAACAGCTGGCGGTTGAAAACCGCCAGCGCATTGAAAATACTTTGATCCTGAACTTATTATCCTGAAGTTATTAAAAAAAAATTACACTTACTCAGATGAAATGCTTGATGAAGTGTTATATTTGCTTCAAACTTGATCATTTAATTGTAAATAGGAGGTATTTTTAAGTACAAATCAGAAAATTATAGGGTGGCAAGAAGTATATATGGAGTATGTACTTCTACCCATAAGTACTTCTTTCCATAAGATAGTTTCTTTCAAGATTTCTAGTAATTAATAAATCTCCAACATTTTACCTCGTTAATCGATGTACTCCCTGTAGATGCGGCTGACTCTTGTGATTTTCTGTCCTTCTTCTTTTCATTCTTACTATTTGCCTTCTCCTATAATACAAATATTCAAATCAGATCCTATCACTGGAAAATGAAATCCATGTTTTCCAATTTGTTAAATTGGCTCAAAATGAAAAAAACAGATTTTTCTGTTAGACAATTTACTCTTAACGGCCAATGAAACAAAAAAAGTATCTCATTTTTGAACAGAGGGTTAGGTTAACAATTTCGTAATAAGAAAAGGAAGATACAAAGATGGCATTTTTACCCGGCGTGAATTATGTTTAGAATACATTCGGTATTTTATAGTTCGATGTTGTTACCTCAACAACGGTTCATTGGGCATTTATGCAGATAAGCTAATAAAAATTGTTGAAAGAATGGAGAAAGATGAATCTGCGACTGTTCTTGCTTTTCGCAACAAAAATAAACTTTTCAGGTCGTCGGGTCCAGGTGGAGGACCCAAATCCAAGGGTACTGTAGCTACAAATTACAAAATATCAGATCAAATATATCGATATTGATTTCAATCCTATACTATTAAACGTGGTAATCTTGTATTTATGTATGTGTGTGTGTATGTATTCCTCAGATCCGGAAGACGGCTTTAAGTTGCCGCCTGATGTTTGTAGAATTTCAATAATCTGGTGCCAGGAATCGATTGAGGTATGCCTCGACTTTCACCAAAATCGTTTTAATTCGAAATAAATAAAATTGTGAGGAAAACAGATTTCGGCGGGCATCGAAACAGTCTAAAAAGCGTGCCCCAGGGTTACCACACATGGTAACAACGTTTTTTTTGTTTTACCCTTAAAAAATTGATTGAGATAGGTGCCGACCTTCAAAACAATGTTTTTTTTGTGGTTTTACCCCCTCGGTCTTCCAGGTACTAGCTTTTAAACTATTCATTTTTGCAAATAAAAGTATTATAGGTATGCCCAAAAGAAATTGCCAGTTGTGCGAAAAAATCCCGAGATCAAATCCAAACAACAAAGTTAACTTATTTTAAATAGTTTATTAAATAAAATATATCAGCTTAAACAATCAATAGTAATAAAATTACACTTGTATTAGAACAAACATCAAAATGTCGTGAGAAAATTACTGAGGTGCTCCAAAACTAATAATCACAGACGCATGTTCTTACGCATAAGCTCCTCTCCTGCTTTGGTTTCTTATCGAACTTGCCAAACACAAAGCGAAGATGGCTCCAACAATCTGCAAATAAAAATAAATTACCAATACCGTAATTTCTAACCAACGAAATAATTTAGGTGACAAACATTATTTTTAAAGCAAAAACATCCCAAGGCCTTCTGTAACGTTTAAAGGATATCTTACCTCAACAGCTGCAATACAAATGACCACAATACCAATGACTTTCATGACTTCTGAGGTTTTGTCAAATAATCTGGCAGCGCATCCGTCTCCAAACGTAAGTAGACATGGGTCTTTATTGCTCTCACAACAACTAGCTGGAAAACCTCTTCCAGCTGCTGTCCAATCCAGAGGGCCTCTCACACCACAGCACCGAAGCTGAAAGAATAATACACAAATGAGAGATAGGACATCTCTTGCAAAACCAAAATAAACATAATTTCTGTTGTTAAGGCTGGATTTTTTGGGCAATTAATTGATGAATTAATGGACAACTCCATTTCAAAGCCACTCAGAAATATCGATAATAAATGCTTCTGTGAGTTTTTCCATTTTTTAATCTAAGAACTTGCATTGAAAATGCAAAATGTTGGAATTGTAAAATAATTGCAGTGAACACCTTAACATTTTCAGAACTTAGAATGGTTTGATGTTGAACATTCAGACTGAATTTTGAACACATTTTTAGATAAGTGTGAATTTAGAATTGAGTTGTACATGCAATCTAATCCTAAAATTTGGTGCTTTAACTTCTAGATATGAATGTGTATTATGTATTATATAATATGTATTATATAATGTATTATGTACAAATAGGTATTTATGCAGCCTTAAATGTTATGCTGTAATCTGTAGTATAGTAAAGAGATATGATGAGAATTAGGAATATCATACCCCTTGCTGAACGCTGTCAACAGATTCTCTAGAGATTTCGTTAGTAGGATATTGATCAAATGCCTTCTGGAAGCTTTTTGTCAATTCTGCTTCCAAAGTTGTGCCACCGTCCTTGATCTGCAGGAAAGCTACCACCGCAAGAGCAACTTGAAGGATCAAGATGACCAGTAAGATGACCGCATACTGTAAGAAAGATAATAGAAATATATTGTATATTTTTATGGCATTTTAGTTTCCAAACCACCTACCGTCGTAAGCATGCAAGTGCTTTCCTTCACTGCCCCGCAGCATCCGAAGAACGCTATAACGAAAACTATGCAACCAACGACAATCAGTAATGTTGGTATCAATGCTACTGCATTGTAGTCATCTGGTATGAAATCGGTGAATTCTGTGACATCTAACTTGTAGAGAACACCAATGATCAGCAACGCCAAACCAGCCAACTGTAAGCAGAAGAGAAAAATGTTAAGGTTGTACGTGCAGCAATATTAAATTAAATCAGAAATTGTGAACATCGTAAAAGATGCTTTATAAAGCAATCTACTAAAAATACTAGAAATAAAATTAGACTAACCATTATGTAAATATGCATTTTGGAGAAATAACTGTTTGAAGCCAAACTTCAAATTTTGGGTGAAATGTTATTGCATAACCAAAAAGAAAAAAAAACATTTCCATAGAAATGTAGAAACACTTCAATAACATGCAATCTTCGCAAAATTAGCACAATAAAGAATTTCAGTGTCTATATACACACCAATTCAATTTAATGATTTTAATTACCACTAGAAGAATTCTTTGATGCTCAATTGCAAGATGATGCAAGAGAATATACAATTAATAAATACGCCACCAGAAATAGAAACCATAGCACTCTGAGGGCATACAACTATATTTCACTCATGTCTAGTTGACAAATGGTGACAAATTTGTTGGTATATCTTCAGATGGCTATGGAAATCCTTTAATTCTTTAATTGTTCATTTTCATAGTGTCGTCAAAAACAAATGATAGGCGCCTCTTAAAATTTGGAAACCTGTAAAATGTAAATGTATTTAAAGCATCATAAGAGCACTAGTCAGTCCTATAGAATAGATTAGAATGAAATCACACGAAATGAAAAACAATATATTCTTGTTATATGATTTTGGTAAATTTTTGCACACGTGCGAAGATAATAAAAACACATAAGTAAAATATTATCTTATCGCCTATATACAAACATGTCCTTCTGCCTGCAAAACTAATTATTGAACATTTATTTCAACCATACGACGGTGACACAGTACCAAGCCTTAAAAGTGCCATATGTCATTTTTGTAATCTGCTGCCTATGTGTAGTCATATATGCAGATGTATCATCATACATTATATTTTCAGAGATTGGTTCGGGCGATTTTTAACGTGACATTTTGGATTTTTTTCGTTATCTACAGATAACGAAAACCAATTTTAGATGACGATGCTTGTTAGATAATAAGGTGTGACAATTAAGTGTGAAAATATATGTCATGACCCTCGTTTCTAATTCATAACAAATCAATAGAAAACTAACGATCGGTATGAAATAGGGCAGCAGTAGGTTTCAACAAGTGTAACGCAGTTTAATTTTCTGTTATCATATATTTATGAATACACGCGCAATATTCTCTGTTTGTCAGCCTTATCAGAAATAATCGTTAATATTTTATCAAAGATTAAACATGTTTACCGAAGTTTTTATCTATGAAAAATCCACCTGGTTCTATTTATAACATTAAAAAAATAATCTTACGTGGAAGCTAGGGGTATTTAAATGAAAAAGGCGTGTGTTTTTACGCAGGTAATTGTGCAAAAATACATTGAATAACTACGCGCAATGGTAATACCTTAAAATATCGAGTTCACTACTGAATGAATGCGAATCTAGCTGACCTAGTTTCTAACTTCTAAGGCAGATAAAAGAAATAGAAAAGGACGTCAAAAAAAAACAGAAGACTTACCGCACACACGAAATTAAATATAAACATTATAATTTTGACAACACCCGTCGCACAACCCATCTTGATTGTTGTTTAATACTTTCTTGGTAAAGAAACAAAAGATGAACGCGTTTGCTTGTTTTCCTTTACGGAGGTTAACTGTTTTGGTTTGGTGAAGTTGGAGGCAGCGGACGCTCGTTTGCTGGCGTACAGTCAGGTCAAAGCTACTACACAAACTGTTTTCCACTCGGCGGTGCAGATACCTACATATAGAACGTCGTCAACGAATGATTCATACTTTTCTAAATATCTGAATGGTATCTGTCATTTATCTGTCTGATACGGTGAGCATCCCTGGATAATAAACAATTCTTAGAAACATTGTTAATAACTCGTCCTGCCTTTTTATAACGCAAGTATTAATCAAAGTTCTATCAAAGTTCATTTTGTATCAAATGTGATACGATCAATCGCTCTCCAAACTACATTTTTGAGAAAATTGTATCATTGGTACATTTTGGAGAAAATAGCAGAACTATTGAAAGGATGAGGAGAAAGCCACAACAGAAATTGTTCCACATGATCTGAAGAGTATGACAAAGAGAGAAGATGGCGAACAATGGAGAAGTGTGGTCATATGCCCAATGGACAAAAAATGAGACACACGTGGTGAGAGATAGTGAAAGTTTTACACAGAAGGCTAAAGGGATATGAGAACAGAGTGATAGGAGACTACCAAGGATTTAGAGCAGGAAGATTTAGAGAGAGACTTGCAAAAAATTTGCTTATGAAGGGGGAGAAAGGGAAGAGGACGCCCAAGAAGAGAATGGTGTGAGATAGTGAAAAAACAAAAGATCAAGAAAGAAGAAACAGACGAACAAAAACCAACCGGGAGACGAACCAAGAAGAACAATGTTTATTCAAGCCTTCAAGCCCTATAGTGACTAGAGAGTAGTGATTGTAAGGACTACATATGTATAAACATAAGAGACAATAGCATTCATCACATGTTAGCATACCTTAAATCAGCCAAAAATGCATACAAAAAGGTGAAAACTATGTTTTTCCTGTAAGACAATACATATGTACCATGATTCATAAAATTAAAGTTATGTTCAAAGCAATTCTAGTCTGATAAGAAAAGTTCCAGGTAACCATATTGTTTGCTCTGTGATTTCACTACCACAACAGACTTTATAGGATTTTGCGAAATTTTTGATATATCGATATATTCAGTTAAGGTGTCATAAAAATACTCTTTTATAACACATGTCTCAATACCGAATTAATGAAGCACAAATCAAACTCAGAGAATAGTTAAACGAGCTGTTAGATAAAATGAACAAACTTTAAGTCCAAGAACATTCATAGCTAACCCTAACAGCCCGGATAGCTGTCGATTCCTAAGGTTTATTTTTTGGAAACGTACTTGTTCACTTGATTTTGCGGTTTGGTTTAATGTTAACTTGTTAGATCTTACTTCATCCATAGGTTGGTATAACGAGTGTTCAACAAGTCTTTTACCAGAAATTATTTTCTCCAGATTGTGCAAAAAAGATAATAATAACATATTGATGCACGTGTAGTGATGGTCTGCAAATCTACAGTTTTTGTACCGAAAAACGTATACAGCACACCTGGTATATAAAAAATGGAATTTGGATTGCTAATTCCCAAAGAAGAAGAATCGGTTCAATCTTTTTTGAAGAAAATATGAATGGCGAAACTCATAGTAGTAATATTTTTGTACCATTTACAAATGAAGTTCATGATGACGAGCTCCAGTTACTTTCAACAAGATTCTGTTCGGCTACTACAAGGAGAAAAACAGAATCTTATGTGTCTTCTTTTTAAACATTCCCATTACTCTTCCCATACTCTTGCAACTAATAAATTGCATCATCAAACCCTTCTTTCACACCACACCATACTCCAAACTCATCGACTCTTCCGAATCCCTCCTCAGTCTTCCCCAATACTAGACACCATTTTAAATTTCCTGAAGGACCTAATCACTCTTTTGATTACCAAAACTAAAACTTTTATATTGTAGCTATTTTAATAAAGAAAACAATTGTTCACTTGACAACATAAAATCACTTGAAACAACGGCCATTCGCTTGTGGACTACAAACAACGTCAAATATGATATCATCTGTGGTTACAAGCAACCCAATACATGCAACAGATAATTGATTTACGTCACTCTGGACTTTATATGTGAGCTCTATCGCCAGTCGGCTTATTAGCGAAGGCTATTTTCTACCTAGATCATGTGATTTGAAATATGAAACGTCGTGAAATATTGTCCATCAGCATTTAAACATAAATTAAGTTTAAATGCTGATGGACAATATTTTCAGCAAAAACATTCAATTTTGATTCATTTGACATATCTGATGTCAAAAGGAGACATGTTAAATGATGGTTTTAAGGTTAAGTTGTATGCTGATTGTATGCACTAAGTAATGATATACAGACATTACGGCCACAGCCACCCAGGACTAAAAGTTAAAAGCTTACTGAACACGCTTTATTTTCAAAAGCAATTAACTTTTATTTGTTCTCGAAGTGTATGTTTACTTTCGCTTCTTATCATAGAAAAATACATTTCTCTATTTCTGTTTTAAACTGCAATAATATTCGTTATTTTTAGATGTAAAGCATCAATTTGTCCGATCTTGTGCATCTTGAAAACATCATTGTCTGAAAACAGACTACTTCTTTGAATTTATTTACAGGGTAAAAATACTATTAACAAAGGAATTAGTCGTCTTTAACCAAGTATGACTATCTTTCGACTATCTTTGGACAATCTTTGGACAATCTTTGGACAATCCACTATCTGTTAAAATGATGAAGTTGTAATATTTATGAACACCATAAAAATCCTATAGTGAAAATATGTGATTATTTTTTAATTTGTAAGTTTTAATTTAAGTTTAGTAATAAAATAAATACTCGACGTAAGAACATTATTATTTGATTCTGGAGTTAATTGCAAGAAAAAAAATTTAGAAGAACAAGGGACGTTTCATTTTTGAGATATGACAGTTTTCGTTATTTTGGTGAATTTTGTAAACTTACATTAACTCCTATAACATTAAATGATGCGAGTTTCGAAAATACAATTAATTAAAATTAACATGCTTTCTATAACATTACTATCAAATTTTATTCAGCATTTTTCTTTCGTTTAACATCACAATATAAACAAAAAAAACTAAAAAATTAAAGCTGCCATATTAAAAAAATAAAGTGAAGCGCCACCTAATCATATGATTTTTTAATCCTTGTAGGTAAAAAAGTTTCAAACAAAAGCTACATGGTTTCAGTCCTTCTCTCTTCTCTATGTAGTTTCATATCCACAGGTGTCTCATTTCTTCAAGACGCTATGCAACTTCAGATTTTTAATGAGAACACCCTGTATATTATTACATTTTTGGGTTCCTTGTGGAATTTATAGTCTATTTTATTAAACATATATATGCCCCAAGTCGCACCATTTAGAAGTTATTCCTAAAATAGATCGGTGGGTTAGGAGAGAGAATGTCATGTGAGTGATCACTCCTACTCATTTCAATTTTGTTGAATTTACCAAATTTTGATGTTTTTCTCGATTTTGTGGAGTTCATCTTTGTCAGTTTTACTGAATCTGTTGACTTTTAAGGACTTTTTCCATTTTGTTATATGACAATCTTACTTTTTTTTCAGTTTATCAGTTTTGTTTTAAATTTGATCAAATTTGTTTTATTGTATTTAGTCGAATTTGTCAATTTTTCTGTTTTTCCCGATTTTATAAATTTTGTTGTTTTTGTCAGATTGCCAACTTTTGAATTTGTCAGTTTTTAAAGATTTTTTCCAATTTTGTA
>JAWQRJ010005429.1:0-10249 GCA_033557515.1 Diorygopyx duplodentatus
CCTCTACACTAGCACTCTTCTCTTGCATGTACTTTTTTGTGGGTTGATATGTAGTCCGTATTCCTCCGCTTTCTCTTCCAGTAGTCCAAATACCCGTTCCAATTTCGTTCTTGTTTTCGTAAGTAATACTATATCATCGACGTTTTTGAGGTGTTATATTATACCCACTTTGCTTGAAAGTTCTTGCTCAACACGTGATTACTATCTACAAATTAAACAACTACTGTGTAACATCATTGTATTCCCTTTTTTATTTTGAAATTTGTTCTAATTCCCGACCTAGCCTACGATAAATTATTTTTTTATGTTCTGATAGCCACCATGAATGAAACGATATAAATAGAAAAATCATATCTTTGATCAAGAGATGAAGCGCTCTATCTATTGTTACGACTCTTCATAAACTGCAATGCTCTTATTTCACCCAATGTACACGAGGGACGGCCAGGGCGATAAAATAGGTAAGCTCTAATCGATTCCAATTTCAAAGCCTAGGGCGTCAGCCATTTAGAACAGTTCAGAGCAGGTTATTTTCCAGTACTGAGTTTTAGGGGCTGTTTTAGTCCCCTTGGGAAGCATCGAGAATAACTACGTAAACGGTCGAGTTTACGTGACAGATTAGCGAAGAGAAAATATTGACTGAATAAACAGCAGGTTCTCGTGATATAAGACTTGAAATGTACAATCATTTTGAAGAATGATTGAAAATTGTTTATTATGAATTTATTTTTTCAATTTACTACTTTCTCTATAATATCTAATTGAAATAAGGAATGCTATTGCGGAATAACAGAAGCATTAAATACTTCGGTAATATAAACATTTACAGCAAGATAAAATTGTATCCCCATATCGTGTAGCAGACAAGTTAATGAAATATGTTGTTAGTTGGTGAAGTTCGAGAGCACACAAGTTTCAAGTGACATTGATTGATTGCCGGTCAAGTTAGCTTATGTCATCTGTATATTCACTGTAATAAGCTAAGGACTGAAGAGATACGTTACTCTTAAAACGGAAGCGAATAACAAAGTTTATTGTAATATAAGAAAGTGTTTTATAAAACTATAATATTCAAATTATTATTTACACTCTGCAGTTTGAATCAACAGAAATGTAAATACAGAGTGCAATCAAATTATACAAAATAAACGACAAGAAAGAATAGGTTTCGGTAGTTTATTGCTGAAATTTTTATTGCTCTTTTGTCATTACTCATTATTCTTTATGTTCGGGAGATGCACGGAATTATCAAAAAACACCAATTATTCTTTTCAAGGGAGCAACCCATTAATTAAAAAGGAAAATGAAGATATTCTCAGAATACTTCTTATCGCGTCCGACATTTTAATCTAAAGTCTAAGAAATCCGGCCAAAAATCCAAAAAGAGAGCAACTGTCAAATGAATACAATGAGTATTTGGAAAGTAAGTTATAATAACCTTAAGAAAGTATGCTTCAATAAGTTTTTGCCTCACTAGATTGTTACGGCACAGAAAGAAACATCACCCATGAAAGTGATTCAGATCTCTCTATTATATGATTCAGTGATTTTCAGTGATCATTATATCATTGGTTCGGTTTTATTAACATTACTATTATATTATTACTATAAACTAATGTATCTTCATTCTGTACAGGGTCCGGCAGTCTTAACTAAAATATTTTCAACTATTGATCACTGTGGTACTCAACTTGCTTATTTCTAATCGAACACCCTGTATTTTATTGCATTATTGAATTCTACGTTAAAATTTCAAGCAACTTTGTGTTATATTCCCTATACTGAATATTAACAGTTCCTGAGATATGTCAGTTTTAACAAAAAAAGTGAGTTACATTGCTCTTTTAAATGACGTGAAAACAATAAGTACTGCAAATAAAGGAAATTTATTTGGCCACGTTTAAAAAAGAGATGGCAAACCTTTATTGGAAAGTTTGTTGAATTTTTTTAAATATTTTACAGTGTGTTCAAAATATTTATTTAAATACGACGTTAAAAAATAGCAAAAATAATTTTTTTTTAATGAAAACATTTCTATACATTTTTGAATTCTTCTAAACAAATGATATTAATTTTCCGTAGAATATCCTATACCTAAAATGCTTTGTTATTGGGATAAATTAGTATAAAGAAAATGTATCCGTATAAGTAGTTATTAATAATTCCAAATCTAGAGTGCTTTGAAACAGCCAACTCAATGTTAGCCTATTTGCCAGTTATGCATACTACAGATGCATTCTCATCTTGCTAGCACCGCAATATAAAGTACGCCTTATTGTTTCCAAATGGGGCAGGAAAAAATCCAATCATGTGATAAGAAAGTAAATCTGTTAATTGTAAAACTAGTTACTTTTTGTTAGTTTTCACTTACAACCATTCGAAAAACAATTATTCCACAAACTATTATGGTCCTTGTTTTTATTTGCTTTAGCTCAGTCTACGTGATCGACTGGTAAGTAACATTTAGCGTAATACAACTGCATGACGCCATTTTCCGCAAAAATCACAATACCGCGCTGGTATGTCGTTTTAATTTGTCGATGATTCCGCATTCCGAATGCCTGTTCGTAATTAAACGGGGCTAAATATTCATTTCGCTCTAATTAAAATCGTTCGGTCCAATTTTCGTGGATGGGGGGAGGGGTCCCATTAAATTCGAAATTAATGAAATCCGCACACTACGTTAAATACCAAGCATTTACAGTCCGCTAAATGTACGTAGCACTGATCGATTACTGTATAAGACGAGCACATGTTGCTAATGGAGTTAATCTATTTTAATTGGGTACATGCTGCATTTAAATTTAATTGTCGCCAATGGCAACTAAATTAGTACTGCTGCCAAAATTCCATAATCGTTTAACCTTTATCAATATTACTGTTCTTGCTAGTGTTTGTGATGTGATCTTCGTTTGGTGTACTTTTTGTGGGAAATCGGAGGATAACAGTTACCTAATTACCATGCCGGTCGTCTATGGAAGTACTAGTGATATAAGGAAACGGTAAAATGTTATTAAAGGAGTTTTCAGTAATTTATAGCTGTACTAATGTTATATATAGCATAGCTTTTAGTTATATTTGCTTTGTTTGAGATAAAAATAATATTCCGGGTTAAATTAGTTTGATTATTTAATGTGATTTAGATTTGTATTTAATAAAAAAAGATTTATACCAATAACATATCCTAAAACTAGATATTATTCTCAAGGTTTTAAGTATGATAGACTGAATATGGGAAAAATACGAAAGTCGAAGATAATCTAATTAGATGATTTGTGGTAACATATACGAGTATTCAGTTATTGCACACTACTGCAAAACATTTACTAATATACAGATATAATACACAGAACCACAAAAAACCTGCCATTACAAACACTATACAAAATGTCTCAATTTGCAGACTATGCAAATCTTTGTCGAATCAGTTTTCGCACGGGTAAGCATTTCTCTGGTCCTGTATTGTCTTTGTACCCCTGTGCTCATTTGTATGTATTATCCTTATTTGAGTGAAGCGCAAGACTCAACGTGCACCGTTTGCACTTTTAACCACATTTCTTGGTTAGCTTACGCTAGCGACATCGAAGTGCTTTTCCACTCGTAATATCCTTGTTGTGCTTGAAACAGGTGGTAGTAAACCGTATATTGTAGTTCCAGATTGCCAATTTTAGGACAAGAGATATGACCGTTATTAGAAAAGAGATGATGAAATACTTTTAACATTTATGCAATAAATATTAACCTTTCACATATTCCAATGTGGGTTTGGTTTACCAATCCAGCAGAAAAAAATGATCATTTTTTTCTCTCATGATCTATGTGTCCAGAAAAGAAATAGTCATCATTTGACTCCTATTGAACATTACAGAAATGACGGTTGAAATAATTAAAAATCTAAACAGTGACCTGTATTTTACCAAGAGGAACAGCAAATAAGAAGCGAAAAAGATCCCATACAGTTGCCACACATTTGTAAAACTTGTTATTAAACGCAGAACTGTCAAAGAACACTAGGCAAACTATTTTTTTGCAATGTTCCCATTGTAACAGATTTATTTTTTACCATTCTATTATTTTTCACCTAAACGGATATAGATTGAGTTTTTGGTAAATAAATAAACTGTTAAGTAAAAATCGAAAATCTCACTCACGCTCATCAACAATGGAAGAGTTTGAAGGAAATCGATGAAAACCCCAAGATGACGAACAAATTGGTGCTGTTCAAGAAGTTCAAGAACCTTGGAAACAAAACAATGGAAGCTCATCTCAATGAAATTCTGTGCGTTGTGGATGAACTCCGAGCTTTGGGTGAAATTGTGGCAGACTCAAACATCACAGCTCGTTCATTGGATCTTTGACAGTTGTTTACGAACCAACGGTGCCTGCGATAGAAATCAGACTGGAGGCAGAGTTGAGCATCAATTTTGTCAAGGAGAAATTTTTGCAAGCATACCAACGTCATCACAATGGGAATGCTGAGGAAGTTGTTCCTCAGGTGAAAGTACGCATACAAGTCGTCATCGTATGTAAGAAAGAAGGGTCCTAAATGCTACAATAGTAGAAACTAGGATATCACAAAGCTAATTGTCCAGAAATAAAGAAGAAACAAGCGAAGTGTGTAACAGATGATGTATCTCTTAAATGTTAATTAAAAGACTGAATGTATACACCACCAGAACTCTGTTCCCAAGTGCCCACAACAAAATCGAATAGCTGAGAGGAAGAATCGATATCTTGTAGATTCAGATGTTTACTGCTTCAAGCAAATCTTCCTCAGAAGCACTCTACACACTACATTGAAAATCGATTAATGTTTAAGCCCAACATAAACATGACGTCGTATGACACCGAACCTAATGCCACTGAATCTAAATTATTTCAAAATTTTTGAAGAAATAAGCTTGATAAAAGATGCAGACAGCTGGTTTTCGTTGAATGTGAAGAAGAAAGTAAAAGCTACAGATTGCTAGATATCAAAACCGATTCAATTGTGGTTAGTAGAGATGTCATATTAGAAGAATTTGAAATGATTGACAAACCTATAGAGTATCCTGTACTTGTTGAAGAAAATGCTGTTTCATTCAAGTTGCTCTCATAGGTGTCAACTGAATCATTTCCTGGAAATAACTCGGAAGTTATAAATTTCGAAGAATCTGATGATTTTTCGAAATTATCTTCGAATTCGAAGATGCAGTTGAAGAACAAAGAAACGCATGCCATGATGAAATTGTTGCTGTGCGTACTTCAACACGGGGCAATAAGGGAGTTCCCCCTTATAGATATATGTATAGCCAGTTCTCTCCAATTGAGTTGTAGTCAGTAGTAGTAGAAGCGAAGACTTGCAAAGAAGCAAAATCATTACCTCAAAAGGATGAGTGAGTGCAAGCAATGCAAGAAAAGGTAGATGTTATAAACAGAATCGAAACGTGGGAATTGATTTCCCTTCCAGATGGAAGAAGGACAGTTTGGTTGTAAATGGGTTTATAAAGTATGGTTTCAGATGCAGAAATTTCCAGATTCAATGCACGGTTGGTGGCTAAAGGATACACTCAAAAGTTTGGAGATAGTTACAATCAGGTATTTGCTCCAGTTTTGCTCCATTTTAAGAACAGTTTATTTCGCTGCTTATTAACAATTGCATCTCATCACAATATGGAAATTATTCACGTTGACGTCAAAAATGCCTTCCTGAATGACGAGTTGGACAATGAAATCTATATGAAAAAAACTCCAGCAAAAGAAGAAAGTTTACAATTTGAGGAGTGTCTATGAGGTGAAGCAATCGGCCAGATGTTGCAAAAGAGTGCACAATAACAAACTTTATTGCCCAGATTTTAAAGGAACTCAACGTGAACCAGTGCAAAATTTTAAAGATTCCAATGGATCCTGGTTACATAAAGTATATCCCGGAAAACGACGAAGTATTGCCAAATAACGACAAATGCAGACGAATAATTCGATTATTGTTCAAGACCAGATCTAGCTGTACAAGTTTCAATTTTGAGTCGCGACGTGAGTAAACCTGGGTTGGGGAAGCGGGAAGCAAACCAACATAACACTCTCAAGTGCTGAAGCAGAATGCGTCGTCCTGGGAAATGTTTGTCAAAAGTTGGAGTTTATCTTGAAGATACTCGATGATCCACAAATTCAAATTTCTAAATATGATGACCGAACCTTTATCAAACATCAAGTTAAGCTATTTTCGAGAACACATAGGATTAATAATACTGTAACTTTCATTCCAATAAATTACATTATTTGATTCCTACCGTTTTATCATGTAAGTCCAAATCTTTAACATGTATTTTTCAAGATGCCTCACTTCCTCGATGTTGGGAGAATGGACACAACTTTTTTGGAAAAGAGATTTTCACATTTTCAAAACTATCTTATTCCAATCCTCGTAATCACTATCTTCTGCAAAAAAGAAATAACCTCAACCAAGTTTTATATTTTGTAAAGAACGTACGTAAAAATGTCCCGCCAGGTGGTTATCTGAAACGGTCAATGTCTCAACTAATGGCTAATGAAGTATGAACATTATCTACATGATGTATGGACATTTTCGCATAAGTCTAATTACGAAAATTTGATTTTTCAAAATGTTGCCGCGGTTGCATAATTTTTGCGAAAAAATTCAATATCTCGAAAACGATTAAGCTTAGGCCTTGCAAACGTATTACGAAAGTTGTTGAAAATTGAATGTAGATTAAGAAAAAAAATTAAAATTGGGGTCATTTCATTTAAATTAACAAATTTACCCCCTCAAGTTATCATTCTGTACAGGGTGTTCCATTTTCGATGGTTTTAAATGGGAAGTCATGCTTTGGTGCTAGATAGCTCCAATCTGATGTGGGTGCCTAAGCTCTTTTTCGAGGCTGAATTCATTGGCGAAAACCACATGTCTATATCTGTAACCGTTATCGAGATATCCATGGAAATTCAAGTTTTGCCAATTTCTTGAATTTGCTGTAACTGCATCTGACAAAACATTCTTTAGGTACTTTTTGAAGTAGAATACGATAGATATATTTATTTTTGTGTTGCTTTAACAGTTAAAAAGATATTATACACAACTTTCTTATTTTAAATTGAAGCCTATAAATTTTTATATTTACTCGTCACCCTTATTGAATTCCAAATATATATATACTTTTCATACTTCATTGTCAGCCATTGATGAGAAATAAAAAGATTTTGGGAAATTAAACTATTTTATACCACTGATCCAGTTAGAGCCTTTGCAAACAATGCTTAGAAAAATTGACAGTTCGCAAATTAGTATAGTTAATATAAGTTAGTTAATTAATATAAGTTAGTTAAAAATAGGTGGCTTAGAAAAATTGATAGTTCGCAAATTAGTGTAGTTAATGTCAGAGTTTCTACAACTAAGAGACAAAATGTTTAATAATGCTGAAAAATACGAGATGTTACGGCCAACCTGGAGAGAATGTAGAATTACAGCACAAAATACGTATTTCCAGAGATCTCCGAAGCGGAGGCAACCTGATAAAATAATTTTTAAACGTCTTGAATATTATTTGGCGCATTTTGAAAACCACGCAATAAATCTTACCTGAAAGAGATTAGAAATGAATCCAAAGTAAACGTGCTGGTGACAGTGAACGATCACCCAAAAATTTCCCCGCGGCGAATTTTCCGGAATCACTGCAACAATTCTAAAAAAATGCAACATTTACTCTTTGCCATATTTTTGCATATCATTAACAATTAAAAATATATATTCAACTTCTTTGTTTTGAATGAAACGCTGTGTGTTATTTCCTTTAATCACAACCCATACTGCAGGAGCTTTCCAAATATGTAGTTTTTAGTAGTTTATTAATAACCGTTAATAACAAATATAAAGTTTTCCGTAAATTAAAGTATTTCCACTCTATGAATCGAATTAGCCTTGGAGAACAATTTATGAAAATTGCATTGTGCTTATTCAACTGTTATTTTTCTATTATACATATAATTGCTTAAACTAGTAGCTGGTAAACTAATAGCTGGTAAATAGCTGGTAAACTACCGTATTTTTCGGACTATAGGGCGCACCTTTTTACACAGAATAAATGGACTCAAATTTTGGGTGCGTCTTATGGTCCGGTGCGTCTTATAGTCCGAAAAATACGGTAATTGTTTACCACCATCTGCATTGTTTTCCAAGGCTAACTGGATCAGTGGTAAAATAGTTTAATTTCCCAATATCTTTTTATTTCTCATCAATGACAGACAATAAAGTATGAAAAGGATATACACTTGGAAAACTCTTTCAACAAGGGTTCCGAGTAAAGAACGAAAAATATAACCTTCCATTTAAAATAAGAAAGCTATATATAATATCTTTAACACACCAAAAAAAAAATATATCCATCATATTCTATGACAAAAAGTACCTTAAGAATGTTTTGTCAGATGCCCAAAATTATAAATAACAATTCAGCTAGAGCACATTCAAGAAGTCGGCAGAATTAGAATTTTCATGGATATCTTGATAACGGTTAGAGATATCGACATGCGGCTTTCTCCAATGAATTCAGTTTCAAAAAAAAGCTTCAGACATCTACATCAGATTTGAGGTATCTAGCACCAGAACACGACTTCCCATTTAAAACCATCGAAAATGGGACACCTGTACAGTATAAGAATGTACCATATTTGGTACATTCAGAGAAGGAGGAAATTGGGGCATTTTTTAGATGGACTTGTACTTTGAGCAATACTACACAAAAAATAAAGAGTAGTTCAAAAGTTTAGTTGTTCCACAAGAACATCTCAATGTCCATCTGTATCTTAATGATACCCTATTCCAACGGAGCTATATATAAACACACTTATATCCTTTGGAGAATTAATACAACATGTTCATTCATAATAGCAAAAACATTGAAACTGGCATCTGAAATAAATTCAAAGGAGTCAGCTCAAAGGAGGATTTGTAATTCTGGACCACATAAAACTATGGTACATCTGAACAAGATTTTAGCTCATCTTGTTTTGTCCTTTCTAATAACGAAGGCATCTCTTGTTCATAAAATTCTGGGAACCTAAACACAACCTCCCTATCAAGAGGAATACAGTCCATTAAATCAGATATCTTTGATAGGTACGTTGTTGTAAGTTTACAAAGTTGCGCTACATGTTTTATAGATCCGATATCTGAAATCCCATTATACGTTCACGCTGAAAGGCTTTTCGCATATATTACCACATCGTTGACCTTGATTAGCGCTGAGAGCTTTTTAGAAAATTGCATTGGGACACCGACGCGCCGCCATCCATACTGACAATGGGCGGGCATTAAGATGCAACTGGCGTCTAATTAATTGGCTAATTGACTCTCGTTTTACAGTCGCCACCATCACACCCATCATCCGAAGATACGGAAGTACTCGCTCCCCGATGACCCGAAGGACAGGTCGAAGACGCGCAGGGTGTCCACTCAGCCGGAAGACTTGACGCTCAAAGGCGCCGACAGGGACCAATTAGAAAGCCACCGGTCCGATGACGCCCGGGCTTTGAGGAGACACAAGACCAGACCGAGCAACGCCGGTCTGGTGCACGTCGGCAGAAAGGATGGGACCGAACCGATGCAAAGCACCTACTTCAAAAAGATGTACGATCATAGTCCTCATGCGGTAGGTGAACATATTAATCCTCTGGATAATTTTCACCAACCTTTTTTGTTCTGATTCTGATTCTTTTAGATACTGTGTTATTGTGTACTTTGTAAAAGTAATCTTTTACAAAGTACTCTAGGAATGGATTTTGAGAATATCAGTTTCTTTTTGTGTAGTATACTTGTTCAAAGTTTTCTTATTCATACAACTTTGCAAAGTGTGATCGCTATTTTAATTTGTAAATCTAGTTTATAATCCCCTATGGTAATAACTGGTTGCTTATATTATAGCTGCTAAACGGGGATATCGGGTTTATATCATCCATAAAAGTTTAATTTAATATCTGATTTATATTCATAGCAAAATTGTCACGTTCTTTCCGACTTAATTTGCATTATTTCTTGCTCCACTGAGAATCGCCTAGATTAGATTAAAAAATGGCGAAAATCAATTGAAAGAAGCAAAGATTTTAGCTCCCATTTTACGTTTACTGCATTACCTGAACTTCCACACATTCGTTTCATGGGTATTCCATTAGGGACATTCATTTCCATCAGGCATATCCACTTAGAATTCTACTTGAAAATTCATTTCGACATATGAACGACGTTCGCATAGAAAAC
>JAWQRJ010005430.1:0-10248 GCA_033557515.1 Diorygopyx duplodentatus
ATTCTATGATATATACAATATAAAATTCTAAAAAACTGCACATCTAAAATGAAATTTGATTTTTTTATCGATTTTTTAATATAGAGACGTTAAAATTTAAGAAATCAGTTCCAATATTTTTCAATGAACATTTATCATTTTTTAATGAAAAATCTGTGTGATATCAAAAACTTGTTTCGATCATATTATTCTATGATATCAACATAAATTTCTAAAAAACTGCACATCTAAAAGTGAAAATTGATTTTTTTGTCGATTTTTTTTGTCGAGAGGTTAAAATTTAAGAAATCAGTTGTAATATTTTTCAATGAACATTTATCATTTTTGAAATTTTTGTTTTTGTTGAAATTGCCCCTCTTCCCCACCGAATTTGCAGAATAAATTGGGATAAAAGTCGTGCAGGGTGTTATAATTAGCTTAAATGCTATCTGCCGGCGAGAAAATTCGACCGACGAAAAGTCTGTTTTATATAGTACTAGCATTGGACTTTCACATAGTGAAAAGCCGTTTCGAAATATTGTACTTGGTTTTTGTTTTATAATAATCGAAATATAGCCAATTTCGAAGAATTTCTGGTACACTGTTGATTTAACCAAGAAAAATTAGACTAAACTATACCAGATAGTGACCTGATATATAGCAAATATATCATTCTGCTAAAAGTGGTTTGTACAGTACACTTTGACTCAGGGAAAGTTGCAGCTGAACCGATATTTGTGGATTTTAAAAAAAAATTGGATAAATCGTTTAATATGGTTATAATTTTGTGAGTTTAGAAGACCTTAATTATACCGTAGCTTTATCTAAGAATGATTTCTCCTTTATTTCCTCTCAAGATGTTCATTGTATTGTATTAACATTGTTCTAGTTAAAACATTTATGTCTTCTATGGTCGTATAGTTTTATCGTAAGTATTTTTTTAGGAGTACTTTTAAACAATGCTTTTGTAGCAAATTCATATTAAAACTTTTAATCACTGTTTCTCAGCTAGAAGTCAGTTCATTGTGATACGCTATTAAGTTGCTGCACTTCTTCCTCCCAGTAAATATTTAGTTCTCTATTTAGTAGATAAATATCTACTAGCAATAAAAGTAAAATAAAATAGTTTATTACATACCTAAAGCATTGGCGGTCCCACCATTAGCCCATTGCCTCAAATATTCAACTAAAAAGAATGTATCAAATATGTCCATTCCTCGAGTTGGTTGATCTAACACCACAATGTCCGTATCCAACAGCAAATGACATGCAACACTTAATCTCCTCCTTTCGGATATAGTCATATTTGCAACTTTAGTGTCCCTCACTTGCTCTAAACCTAAGTCTTCAATAAGCACATTTATCTGCAAGTGAAAATATTGTTAAATTGCACTCAAAAACAATTGCTCCAATTTAATACTTACTCTATCTATAGCGTCTATTTTTAAATGCTCCAGTTTTGCGGTGGGTTTCTTTAAGTCGTAATGAAACCTCAACGTTTGTACTACAGTCAAATCCTTACATAAATTTACATCGCTCTGGACATACGCAACCCTGTTCCTTAAAGAATGATCCCTGACTTGTTGACCGTTGATGATTACATCGCCGATTAAAGCTTTGGTTTTGCCAGAGAGTACGTTTAAAATTGCCGTACCTTCTTCTTCCGACGTTGCCATTATCGCTAGTAACTCACCTCCACGAACTTCGAAGGAAATATCGTTCAGTAAGAGGTGTTGCTTCTTTTTGCAAAGACCAGAAGTAGTAGGTAATACGCCTAATCCGCACACTTGTAAATGCGGAAATATAAACGCTGTTGGTACTTCGTCGTCTGCACTGAGGTAGTCTCCCCTTATCACTGATGGTCCCCTCCTGGAAGTGGCCAACGACATGTGACTTTCAGCTTTGGAAATAGGCCTTAAGATATGTCTAAAATAATACAACTTTATACTGATAAAGCGAACAAAATGCAAGGAGAAATGTACCCATGGTCCATAATCTCATGATGGCCGAATTCCGCAACGCTGTTCCTTCTTGGATCTCTTAAATTGTGAGGACTGTTGTGGTATGACCTCGTGTATTCTGCTGATAAAAGATTCGCTTCTGATATACTTTTATTTCTGTTCCAGTGGGATGAATGGTTACCCTGAATGCCACCTTGTTGGAGGGCCGCCAAGGGAACTCCTGGTGGTGGATGGAATTTCATTTCCTTTGGGTGCTTAAAAGATAGGTAGACTTCTAAGTTAAAAAGATAGGCAGTTACAAACAAGGATTCGTGTATAACTGGTGCATCACCAATTCTTATTGTCATGTAGGTATAAATTAGAATAATTTAGTTATAAAATAATCGAGGTCTTATCAATATATTAAGGTATCCAGGAGCCGTGCGGGATTTCCGCATTTAACGAAGGACGCCAAAGTGCGACAGATATGCCGTGGCTGGGTCCGTCCATCCGTAAGTGAAGAAAAAGTGCAAACTGTGTGTGCATTACTTGAGGTGGATCGGAACCAAACGATTCGTGAGTTATCCGACTGTCCTCCATATTCTCAGACAATGCTTGGGGATGCGAAAAATTGCGTCACGTTGGGTTCCGCTGACGGAAATGCAGAAATGGCAGCGAATTGTAATTACCAATTACATGAAGTAATTGTAATTACACTAGGTGTTATATTGTAATTTGTAATGACACCCTTCATAACGACGTAATTCGAAAAGTAATTGAACACAGCAATTACAATTACATAATTGTATTTGTAATTACTGTTAAACAATTAAAAAATAGACAAAAATGTAGATAATGTATTCTTCTTCATGATTTGCAAGCACTATTTTCAAAAATGTGAAGGTTAATTATTTTAATTATTATTTAGTTAAATAGAGAGCTTCAGCAAAATCCGGACCAAAAAAACAGTTTATTGTAAATAAAAGGACATACAGTCGCTCCTTGACATTTGCGAGTTTATATTCGCTTGTATTCTTGTAAATGTGTGCTTATAAATCAATATATTTGTACAAAATTTGTTCAAAAAATCATACATCACCTATTATTATAAATCACCTTTTTAAAATAGTTAGTTTTCGAAGTATGTGAAAGTCTAACGACTAAATACTTCGAAACCCAGGTATTTTAATCATTTAAATGCAATTTTTGGACACCTATCACGTACCCTGAATGCACAATATTAATATTTCAATAAATTTTAAAGTTGATTTTTCAACTTTCAAAATCAAAGGACAATAGACTTTTACAATTATATCGTATTATGATGCGATAATAAAAATTTGATATGGCGAAAAGAAATCCCAAAATGTTCAAATGTAAATACGACACGAACGTACACAAAATTGCATTATATAACAAATGCACAAGACCAATTGTAGTGGCAATTACAATGTAATTTTAATTGCAATTACCAGTAATTATAATTAAATGTAATTTCAATTAATAACTAATAAATTCGGTGTAGAGCGCCGTAATTTAAATATCGATCATAAGATGACCCTGGCGATGCCAAAGTGTGCAATGCCTTAAGTTCAACTTCATCTGCATGAGTGTGCCTTACATGTAAGGCGGCACCAAAGACGATGAATGATTTGATGAGAATTTAAATTTGGTGCAGTTTTAGTGAAGTCAGTTGTTGTTACAACTCTCCGATTCGGTCTCTTACCTCTCCATGCTTGGTTTCGTTTCTTCGAATATTTCTTGCATGTTTCCGAGTTTCAGAAGTGAGAAAGGGGGGGATGACATCACCATAATGAAGGCAAGGAAAGCTTTATTCCAAGAAAAATGGGGATAACTGTCGGTAAAGTTCAGCAAGGAGGAGTTGGAATATCTAAAACAGATAATATGACCCGGCGATTTTTCCGTAAACCCTCGAAGGGGACTGAGAGGAGTTGGCTTTGGAGGTGTTCTGTCATTTTGCACACCATGTCATCTGGTTGTACAATTAATCCGGAAGCATCCGCTATGTTTAATATCGAAACGGTCAGGTTATTGGTAAAGTGTAGTTGTTGTAAAGTATTCCTGGTATTATTTACCCGCAATAATTATTCTTATTAATTAAGAATAATGATTAACAAACGTATTTATTAACAAATACACTGCGTGCCATCTGCAGTCATTTTTGTGTAATTGTGGGAAACGAACAATATTGTGAAGAAAACTTGCCCAAAAAAACAAAGACTGTTTAAAAAAAACAAATTGTTTAAAAAAATTGAGTCAAACTGCTTAATATCTAACACCGAGCATAAATTATATTGTAACAATAACAGAGAAAGCTTAATGTAAAAATTTCCACGTCTTTCAAAAATTAAAAAAACTTTTAAGCACTGTCTTTGGAAGCACATTTGTGCTTCCAAAGACAGTTGTTTGTGTACCTTTTAGACACAAATACACTCTAAAACCATAATAATTTTTGTATTTTACATATTTTATATTTTTATCTGACCATGTTTGTTTGTTTTGTTTTCGTGTGTACAAACAAGCCTAGAATTTTTGGTGTTTAAACTGTTGTCAATTACATTCAATTTACTAGTTTGTTAATATGTATAATGTTATCTCTGCCTTTAGAGAAATTACCTTTTGATTGGTATAGGAGTGGTGAACGTTCTGCATCCTAAAGTCTGGATCAGATCTGTACTTCCTGCTGTTTTTATAGTTTGCGGTTTCATTGTCCGAACTGTCGTAACCGGAACTACCATCCCTGGGCCCTCGACTTCCTGCTTTCGACGCCCTATCGCCATAAAACGTTAATCGATTACGTTTATTGCGTCCATCGCACCCATTCAACTTCGTCAATTGAACGGATATACCAAATTACCTGGTAGCTGTGTTCCTAGACGTGGTGTTCCGAAAATGCTGCGGTGTTCCAGACCGGTGAGAACCATTGTGGTTGGGCGGGAACACTCTCGGCAAACCAAACTTCAGATAGGTGTACATATTTGATCCTAAGGCTGACCTTAAATGATCAACATGAGAAAATTAGCTAATGCCACACAATTGCGATTTCTTGCTGTTCGCGGTATTTGTTTAAAACGGTTGGTTTTGCTCGCGTGCCAGGCACGGGTAAGACTAACTCGGCGTGTCTTCATTAATCGCTCGGAACTTCCGTTAAGTTTATTTACAATTATTCGCGGGCAGGTGGGTATGGGCAGTAGGTACTTACTTGGGGCCATAGCGCGGATGAGAAAGTATGGATTGCACGGTGGTGTCGCGCAATTGGAAGTTGCCATACGGAAGGGGACTCTTGTCTGTGGATCCCAGAGCGCTGTCGGTAAAGTCCGAATTTAAATTTTGCCTGTAAATAAAAGAAGTAGCATTTTATTAAATGAAAGATATTTTCTGTTATACTCTATTTTGAATATTCCGCACCTCAAAAATTGTAGGTAGAAACAAGAAAAATTGTACATCTCTTTTCGAGATGCTACTATCCCAGTTAGGGTGATTCTTAGAGGAATCCTAGTTAAGGTTAAGCTAGAGTTTCTGGAGGAAACATAGTTTCTGTAGGAAGCGATGTTTAAAGATACGGAAGAAATCGAGCAGGAAGGGGGAGGAATCTGTGGGTGTCATATATCATGACATTCATCACCATCTGCAATTGTTAATTTTATAAATTATAAATGTGTCCACACTGCTTGTTGCTTCCAAACTGCTGTAACAATTTCCAGCTTAACCTTTATTGGAGTAGGATTCCACAAACTAGCCGATGTTTTGTTAAATCTAGCGAGACCCCTCAGGTAAATTTGCATAGGTATACCCGGAAACGCCTTCTAGTGTACATTTTGTTATTTTTAATTTAATAAATTTCAGTGCTGTTTTTCTCAAAAAGTTTCTTATGCAACCTACCTTGGATTTCTTATGCCTGTATGTAGAAAAAATAGTTCTCTCAAAATACGCAATAAAAATGGGGTTGCCTTTAAAAAAAAATGACGTCACCATTGTTACGAAAATGGTCCAAATAATTCAAAAATTGAATAGAATTTGTTGGCTTGTCTCTGCGAATTTTGAATCATAATTTTGTAACAATTTTATCGAGTTTATGCATTACTTTTCGAAAGCACTGTATATGATCCAGATTTTTATAAATGCTTATCTTCATTTCTTATGTTCACTCGCGAGGGGTAGAAAAGCATCAAGTAACAATGTACCAAATGTTGTAAAATCATATCCGCGAATACAGACATGGATTATTTATAAGACAATTTATTTTCGACCTGAGGATTTTAGCAGTCCAAAAACTATTACTCCAGAACAAGATGATGAAGCTTTATGTAATATTTTATGCGGAAATAAGTGCCAGACAAATGTCTGCACATAGGTACAAGGAAAATATTAATAATTTACAAGGAAAAACTTTATCTGCCCTATTTTACACCAGTTCAAAATTTACTATCCTTTGATCTTCTAACAAGATTATAATTTGCTAGCCTATTCCGACATGGTCAACAAGATCAAGCCCGAATGTTTGTGAACAAAATATTATTTACGGACGAAGTCACCTTCACCCGTCAAGGGGTCTTTAACTTCAGAAGCAAGCATGTGTGAGAAAATAAAAATCCAGATGTAACAGCAGTGCGACATTTCAACTTGCATTCAAAATTCATATTTGATCAGACAATTGAAGTCATGTTTTGGGTCGATATGAGTTACCACCTAACTTAAATGGCCAGACTTAGTTACGGACCAAAACAAACAGGACCGTTGATACATTAAATCAATTGTTTACGAGGATACAATAAACGCACTTAATTCATTCGACAACGAGGAAGTTTTATTTAATGTGAGACAATTTATTCTAAAGTGAATAACAAAATGTATTGAAGTGAATGGTAGGCATTTTGAAAATTTGTTATAAAGAAAACATTAGAAATTAATTTAGTTTAATTAATCCTTTGCTCTAAAAAAATCAAAACGATTTTTTTTGTAATTTCAATCCTGTCATTACCATTCGTTTTTAACCACCGCCTGTTACATCGAATAAGATTAAAAAATGATCTGGATATGTTGCCGGAATTGATTAAATATAAAACATTTTTGTGTAGAAAAGGTAGAAGAATACGGTATTTTAGCCAAAAGTCACGCACAAAAACAAAAGACAGATTCTAATTTCTCATCTCAAGAAACTCTTCGATCAACAATTTTCGTATCAATGGTACAAAAACCTTTGAAGTTATTGACGATTGTTTCTTCTTCTCACAATCGGCGTTGGATATTTATTCCAATTCCTTCTTTACCCATATTCTCTAGCTTATGCATTGTCCTTGCACATTGTTCTCATCTCTTCTATGGTATTCCCCCTCTTTCATCCGGTGTCTTCTATTCTTCCCGTCCACGTCTTCCTTGTTCTTCCCCCTCTCTTCCTATTTCTTTCTTTCGCTTCCTGCACTTTCCTAGTTAGGGAGTCTTCATGAAGTGTATGTCCAAACCAGTTCAGTTGCCTTCTCTTTCTCCTATTCGTAACATATTTTTGCTGAAGTACTTGTCATATTTCTTCATTGTTGTATCTATCCAGTACAGTTATGTCCTTGATTTTCCTAGATATTTAATTTCTATTGATGTTGTTTTATTCTCCTGTTTTATTATTTTTATTCATGATTCGCATGCATGTTATCGATGGTACCATCGAATTATACACTCTTAAATTTGTTCTCTCGTTTATTTATTTTTTCCAATGATAGTTTTATTGATTACATAATGATAATCAATATGTTTGTAGCTTTTCTTCCTCAATTTTTCTATCCTCCGATATAATACTTTTTTTGAGGAAAATTAAATATTGATTTTTTGAATTGCTTAGTAAGTTTCTCCTTTTTCACAAGTAACCCGAACCGGAAATAAAAAGTAACATGTTCGAATGGAAAAATAAAACCTCTGTTTGAATAGCTTATGTACGGTAGGAACTGGGCGTAGCATAATCTGATTGATTCCACAAAGTTGTTGGGATTTTTTATAATATACGTTTTGTTAAAAATTAAATTTAATAAGGATGTCTTGGAAAACGAATGAAACATTTGAAATATTATTTAAAAACAGGTTGGGTGTGGATCACTCACACGACTTTCTCTCACTTAACCCCCCGATCTTGAAACGGTGCGACTTTAGGCAAACAAATATTTAACAAGGATATTAGGATTGTGGCATAAAACAAAAATATTCTGAATAAAATAATTACCCAACAAAACTTTTCTTTACTTTATGTTATGTGTTCCCATTTATAACACATGTAAAAATATACGTCAAAACAATTTATAATCAAAGGTAAGCGCCACACGAATTTTTTTATATCTTAAGACGATTTTTTTGAAGTTTTTTTTGAAGAAAACAAACAAAAAAACACTTTTATGCCACGGATAGGCTTTTTTAAAGCTGTTTGGCTTCCCCACCGATGGATCTCGCCAGCTCCCCATACTCCTGTTCGATGTTTTTGTTTGCTAACGTTTGAATTTTTGATTTACGCCTGAAATTACAGTTAAATCGTCACGTGGCGACGTTATTAATTTTGCCTTGTGACACATCCCAGCTTTTTGGTGGATTGTACTGATTTTATATAACAGGCGATCAACGCAGACACCGATTGGACTATTGAATAATTAAGAAAAAATTGCTTTTCTCCTCTGGAACTTTTTATGTAATGAAAAAAATTTCTATTTCAATAAAGCGCCCGGTAAAACCCATAGGTGGCGGCACGATCGGATGTTCATTTTTTACGTTTACGCCGATTTTTTTAACGTTTACGTTAACGATCAAAAAGAAAATACGGACGGGAGTTACTGACAATAAGTACTTACCCACAGAGGAAGAACTGACGGTAACCGAGATTAATGTCTCTGGACCTGTCCTAAAAGAGGCAGCGCACCATTTGGGCAACTCCTGCCAGTTCGAAAACAATGTGAGATTAATTATCTAATCCCATTTGAATTTTATTTGGACAACGAAATCGTTTTGCAGGAATTCCTGCTGTGAAAAAGTGCATCGCCGAGGGCAAAGCGGAGACTAGTTGCGCTCTAACGTTTTCCCGAAAAGTTAAAAGCGCCTGTGCTGACGAACTTATGCAGTACGTTACCTGCATCGATAAGTCCAGTAGTTTCCAAACGTTTTTGCCGTAAGACGGACTGACGGACAGACCAAACGCCAAAAATGGTACCATTAATCTTGGAACACCATAATTCGTCCAGATATGATATTCTCTTTATGAGAGAAAGTAATTAAAAGTAGTGATAAAAAAAGTAGTGACAAAAGTAGTGATTAAAAGTAAATTGAAAGTAACTAAGTAATAATGGTGACAGGAAAGTTACTTGATTTTTTTTTCAAGTAATACGATACTGCCAAGCTCCACTTAAAAACTTCAATTTCCTGCCTCTGTGCTTTCCGGTGCGGAAATTATTTTATTTACTTGAAGCATTTGATTTACTTATTAGAGTTTTTAATCAAAAACACTTTTAAAAACAACTTTGAAAAAGAATTTAATAATCGATGCTTCCAAGTAAATAAAAGCATTACACAGAAAATTATTGTTATTTGAAACTCAATTTAAAAATAATAACGGTCAACATTTTCCGTTGTTAAGAGATTTCAAGAATTTTTTTTTAAATATACTAAAGAAATAAGGAAACTAATAACATTTTCCTCTCTATTTAATGTTAACGTGGATAAGGTTTCTGAAGTCACAGTCGAAAATTCTGTAGTTTAAGACACTTGGCACAAAGAGTTGTGCTATTGGATCAACTTATGTCTGTGAACCGTCCTTTTCGAATGTGGAACTAAAACTATATCACACTCTGCTTTAACTGACGAAAACCTGGAATGCCAACTACGAGGTGCGTCTACAAACATTTAGATTAACTTAAAAACATTAAGTAAAAGGAAAGAGATCCCCATCTAACCGTTAGACGGCAGGGAAATTTCTTTGCTTAAGAACAATTTCAAAATAAAAATTAAAGCTTGAACCTATCTCTCAGGGATCGCTTAAAGATTTAATTAAACTTTTCGTTACTTTTTTATTATCCCTCTATCGTATAAGTTTTTCAATTATGTCTAAAATATAATAAAATGATACAATCAATCAAAACCCACATTTTGTGCGAAATTCACTATTTTACGGTATGAAAGAGAGAGCCAGCGTGTATACAGATGGAAATGACTATATATCTTGTATATAACTTCATATATACAATTTTTTTTTCGAGAAAATGTAACCATAAACAGTTAAATATATAGAGCTAGCAACGAAAATTACAACTTAACATACAGTGCGGACGTAAATGTCCCCCCC
>JAWQRJ010005431.1:0-10248 GCA_033557515.1 Diorygopyx duplodentatus
GTATCGATCAAAACACCAATATTACTAGCAGATCTTATTTAATTCCAACAGGACCCCGCACGATTCTTATTGAAAGTGTTAAACTGCTTCATCTTGAAATATGTTATACGTTTTATCTTCTAAAATGTATAACATAGTTCCAAATAGAGGTCTTTATTGTACAACGTTCTTGAAAGATTGAAAGATGAGGTATTTTTTGGGTGAGTACAGGTACTAGAAAACTCCTTCTTTTAACTCTGAGCTTTCGGATTCAAGTTAATCCTTCATTAGAGAGTACTAAAACCAGTACAAACAGTAAACTAACCTACCATAATTTCAGGCACGCATGCTGGGTCGGATGGTGAAAAAAATTATATCCGTGTAGTTTTGAAGGCCAAATTTTTGTTATGAAATTGATGATGTGACATTGTTACTGCTCTATTACGCATTGCTCTAAGAGTGTTAAGTTTTGGGACCATAGGATGGTTGGAAAAGAAATTTATGAATCTGCATGTTAAGTATGCTTGGTGTAAAAATGTAAAGAAATCTCTTTCTTGTTATTTTTAATGACCAAAGTGCCCAAAAGAAACCACATTGTTAGTTTCTTCCTCCAAGCTGAACGTGATTATTCTATTGAAGCATGTTAAGATGGTCTCAACATCTAAACCTGCAAAGAATTGTTTACACAATGCTTACGGTATACGGTATATGTATACAATACATATACATATTTTACATAGAAAAAAGGGCTCAAATTTTGGGTGCGTCTTATGGTCCGAAGGTAACATAAGAATAATATCGTCCGGTGCGTCTTATAGTCCGAAAAATACGGTACCTGCTTTGTGTAATTAATTTTGTATACGATTTTTTTGCAATACAGAGCGTTCCAAATATTTTGGAATGTCCAACTATCTTGAGAATTGAATATTTTTCAGCAAAAAATTCAAATGAAAATGGAAGTTTCATTTGGTTTCATTTGACTCGGCATCATTTAAAAGAAGGTGTTGGAAAAACCTTTTTCAAATGAAAAGAAGACTTTTCATTAAATATACAATACGCGAAATAAAATTGCGCGATATACTATAACATAATGATTGAAATGATTCCAGAAATATGAAAAGAAAAATATGTACGTCTAATTCTAAGATTCAATAACACGTATGAAGACAATGTTTCGATCTCTTTAAACTAAATAATAAAATGAGGTATAGATGATTCTAGTAAATAAAATTTGGTGTTTAGATAGAAAAACCACTTAAACTTTCAATTGCCCAATCCAAATTTCATTAGGATTGTCGAAATAATCGATACTCGTACGTAATTAGTAAATTCGATTAATTTTAATTCTTCAAGAAGGAATCTACAACCCAGGACTTGAAAATAATTGATCTGTTTTTGGCTTACTTCGTAGAATCTTTGCATATTTATTATAATAAAACAGAATTAACGTTCTACAATACACTTTTTAATTCCCTTACACGTGTTTCGATATACTATCATTATCATTATAGGATTATCATTCTCAAAGGGCAAATGACAATATAAACATGTTGTTGTTATGGTGTTGTAAACTAGTCGTCTCCTAGGTGAACTTCAGAAAAATGTTGTTTTACATTTATTTGTTTTATTAAGTATGTTTGCTATTTTTTCAGATATGTTTTCAAAATATGGAATGTTTACGTATTTATTATCCTTGTATTGTGTACTGTTCGGGTAAATTTCTCTAATTTTCGATAATGACATTAGACAAACTGCCAGCTGCATTAAATACAAAAAATAGACGACTCAAAGAAACAAAGTTTCAAAAATTATTACACAAAAAACATAACAAACAAATAAACAACAATTAAAAAACAAACAATTAAAAACAATTAAAAAAACAGAAAATACAATATAATTTTAACCACGATTCATAAATTTGTCAGAAAATTTTCAATTTGACGACAGAGAAACACAATTTCTTAACAAAGGTTTCCAATTTTCTACTTTTCCAAAATTTACGAATAAACTTGTGAAGCTATGCTTACAAAGGAGCATAACAATTAAGCATAACTTCAAATTTCTTATTTATTGAAAAAACAGAACTTTAAAGAAAGACGAAAGGTGCCACAAAAAATGTCCCATAAAACATTTCTAACATTTCACTTTTAAAATCAATTAAACAAAAAATAACTCAACACAATCTAATATCTGTTAAAGCAGGTAAAGGCAGTCATTTTTAAACAAGCTTAATAATTTCATAGAAAACAGAATTTAAAAATTCTAAACAATGATCCCCTAACAAAATTAAAAAAATATTACCTTACTATAAATAATCTGAGGTATTTCCATCAAAAGCAACATGCTACAAAAACAATATAATAAATAAATACATATATATATATATATATATATACATATATATATATATATATATGTATATATATGTATATAATAAAAAAACAAATATCTATATGAAGCGAACAGCGAAGATATGAAACATAATAAAAATGTGAATACAAATTGATTAAACATCAACACGAAGAAGGATGTTGTACTTATGGAGTTAAGAATGACAATCCACCTACATTGAATAAAATTACGAAGAACGAATGGATTTCATTGACACTAAGAGAAGAAAGAATAACTTTAACCTGCTATGACAGAAAAGAAGACAAAAAATCAATGGTACCCATCTGATGATATGGAACCAGGAAATCTGCAAGATAATCTCAAAGAAATGAAGACAAAACATTAACATTCCACCAATGAATCATCAACTACAATAATATTTATTATTACTCAATTAATAGCATTAGAAGTAATTAATTAATAATATTATTAATTAATAGTTAAATAAAAAATAAATTCAGTTGATGATCAAACTCCCGTTAACTGAGTGATTAAAGAAGACCTGAAGAAGAAACAAGAAGAAGTAATTTTATTTGATATTTTTTTAGTATGTAACGCTCAAAAACTGCTAAATCTTAGAATACAGAAACACAAAAAATAAAACATTTCACTTTTAAAATCAATTAAACAAAAAATAACTAAACACAATCTAATATCCGTTAATGCAGGTAAAGGTAGTCATTCTAACAAAGGGTGACATTTAAACAAGCTCAATGATTTCATAGAAAATAGAATTTAAAAATTCTAAACAAAGATCCCATAACAAAATTTAAAAAATCATTACTTTACTATAAATAATCTGAGGTATTTTCCATCAAAAGCAACATGCTACAAAAGAAAACAAATACCTATGAGAAGCCAACAGCGAAGATATGAAAGATAATAACAATGTGAATACAAACTGATTAAACATCAACATGAAGAAGAAGGAAGGAAGTATGGAGTTAAGAATAACAACCCACCTACATTGAATAAAATTACGAAGAACGAATGCATTTCATTGACACCAAAAGAAGAAAGAATGACTTTAACCTACGATGACAGAAAAGAAGACAAAAAATCAATGGTACCCATCTGATGATGTGGAACCAGAAAATCTGCAAGATAACCTCGAAGAAATAGAGACAAAACATTAACATTCCATAAACGGATCATCGACTACAATAATACTTATTATTATTGAATTAATAACTGATTAATTAATAGTTAACTATTTAAAAATAAAAAGTAGACTCAGTGAATGATCCAACTCTTGTTAATTGAGTGATTAAAGAAAACCTGAAGAAGAAACAAGAAGAAGTCATTTTAAATAACCAACAGTGGTAAAAGCATAAACTTATATCTTAAACTTAATAAACTGTATGTAACGCTCAAAAACTGCTAAGTCTTAGAATACAGATTAATAAATTCCCTTTCAGTACGCACTCAAATAATACAGACTCAATAACTGACTCAATGACTAGTGTTCTGAAAAAAAAAATTTTTTTTTCGCTCGCATGGGAAATTTTGCCTGATTCCTGATTCCTATGTTATCAAGTGTGTTGAGTGCGAATCCCTAGCCAGAAAAAATCATTTTTTCAGAAAAATGAGGTCGAAATAAAAGAAAGGAAACATTTGCATTTTTAAAGCTAAAATATGTGTGTGTAGTTTTTTTTCTTTAATATTATTCTGATGAAAGTGTTCCCCAGATAATACTGCTCCCGGGTTGGAAGGCAAAAAATCCAAATGAGAGTGCATAAAACGAATTTTTAGCAATATATTGCAACCTACCGCCTTACCTATATGAGGAAAGCGATTCTTCAACAATCGTTTTGTAGTTCCTTGATCTATTGTTGCCCAAAAAATTGTGACACACGTTTTCAAAAGCAGTCCAAGCTCTTTTTTCCATTTCGTTTATCCATTGTTCGTACCATCCTTCGAAGGTAGAATCCTTGAAAAGAGTTCTGATTTGTGGCCCAACAAAAATGCCCTCTTTAGTCTTAGAATTAGCATCGCTCAATTTATTATACTTTTGTTTGAAACAAAAGTTTAACAAATTGAGCGATGCTAATAACTTGTATGAAGGATTTGTGCAGACCTTACTTGAAGTACAAGAAACCTTCTCCTTCCTTGCCCATTGCTTTAATAAGTTTTTCGTAACGCCTAACTTGATATGAAGATGCGAAAGTAGTACTTTTTTTCTATCAGAGAGGGATTGACAATGTTTGGAGCCCAGTGAGCAGTGCTACTACTTTAAGGTCTGCACAAATCCTCGATCTGTACTCGTGGTACGTGATTTTCCGAAGCAGTATTCTCATGTTATCCTAGGTTTCTTTCATACGGACTAAATGGGCAACAGGAACGGATGGATGTTGCTTACCATTGTGAAAAGGCACTCCTTTTAAACTGAATTTTGAGCTGTCAATGAATAGCCTCCAGTCTTTTGAATTAGTATGGAGGTTGATTTAGTTTTATGAGCAAATTGAATACATCGTTGCAAAATACAAGATACTTTTTTGACCAAAAACTCAATTTTTAAAAGAATTCTAAATAATCAGTGATTTTAAAAAGAGCTCTTCGTGTGCTATTAAACTTTTGCAACATATTATAAATTTTTGATATTTTGGATTTCGGTCCGATGAATTTTAAATACAGATATGTACCATTACATTGGTTGTGCATTACAATCTCGTCGCATGTATATCACTCATCAGAACATCAGGATCGCTTCGCTGCATCATCAGCATATAATCTGCTGCATCATCAATATATAATCACTAAACTGCTTTGTTTAGTTAGATATGGTTTGGACAAATTCCCGTTGGGAAGACGAATGTAGACAAGATAAAGTTGAAGAAGAGATAACGATTTATACACTAAAGATCAGCTTAAGGATTACAGAAAAAGAACAACGAAATTTAATCCAACGAAAACGCAGTTTCTGAAAACACTAGTTTGACAACCGGAATTTCGAACATAACTTAATAAAGAAGCTCAAGATAGTGAAATACTTAACACTTACCTTCTGAATATCGTCTGGCAAACATTGTTCCAGGCGCACTTGCACTATCGACTTTTCTACCTGCAGGGCTGACTTCGTTGTTTTCCATATTCCTGGTGATCTCGTCTCCGTCATCAGAACTTCCATCCACTTTTATCAGCTTCTCTTCATCTCCACACGATTCATCACCCGGCCTGTTCGAATCCGAATGCACATCATCTTCCACAACACAACAGTCCTCACTTTTCTGTCTCTTCTTGTCTCCCACATCATTGGATAGCAAGGACTCTATCATGAAATTCCGCGACTTGGATGAAGTTTCTTTTGATTCACTTTTCGTTAGAGATCGGCGGGTTTCGTCTTCGACAACAATAAGTTCGTCGCCCATTTCTTTGTTGACCCTCTAGCTACGCAAGAAGTCGTTTCAGCAAAAAGACTGAATGAAGGATAATTTGGCATGCGAGTTCTTCCTGAAAATTCGGCCATACGACGAAGCCGGTCTCTAATAGGCGACGAACATGATGATCTTTAAGAGGCCTCATTAGATCGTTTAACAGGCGTTCATGTGAATTAGTCTTGGTCCAATCGCAGCTTGCGAGAGGTGGGACTTAGACGGGATGCGACCGAAATCAGGGAAGGGATAATTGAGATATATTTAGGATGCTAAACATGTGTACAGTCGCGGAGATGTTATTAATGCGTATTGTAAGAAACGGATATTTATTTTTGTGGCCCAGCTTAATTGATAGCTCCTAGATTGGCCGTTTGTCAAAATTAGATAGTAGTTGTTATAATAAATTTCACTGCTGAAATATAAAGGTTATATAACGGTTATTTCTACCTCCCTATTGCCGAAGTGTAATGATTCATTAATCATTTCCACCCGGATATTGTGGCGCCAAATTGTCATCAACTGCTCATTCTTCACATTTACGAAATTCCATAATAATTAGAAGGATATACAGGGTGTGTAGTGTAGTGGTCAGTGGTGAGGCTAAATGAGCCGTTGAAATTTTCAGTTTGATTTATAGTGATTTACGGTTGTTAAATAATATTCTGTATTGACGTAAATTGTGTTTTGTTAAAAGGTTACTTGATTGACGTGATGTTTTGATAAAAAAAATTATCGAAAAAATTAGGTACCAACGTTCCAAAAGTGTTGCATTTTGCAAGGATGAAAAAAAGAGTTCTAAGGCGACTGCGGTTTCTAGATTATGATGGTAGGTAATAAATGTTTCTATTTATTGGATAATGACATAAAAAATCACGTCGATAGCACACTACACAGTTGAAGTGAATCAACTATATATTTTTAACTTTTAGATGGATTCCAAAATAATAATTTTTCCGATTATGATGCTGATAATTTAAGAAATCAAAAAGGTGGGTAAATATTATAAAATATATCTTAATACTAGTATTAGGTGAAAAAATTAATGCTTACTAATTATGTTTCTATTTTTCATATAGGAAATTGGACCACAAAAGAGAAGACGCGAGCTGGTAAGTTCATCATAATAATTTATAACACGCTTTTCGTTAATCTTTTTTTAAAATATTTTCAAAACAATAAAACACCACATTATAAATTATAGTTAATTGCCCTTACGTTTCGGAATTTAAATGAACTACACATGCTGAAATAGACATCACCCCTCATTTATGAATTAGTGCTGTAGTTGGCGCCTCTCCCTCTAGTTCTTTTGCGCTTCTATGCGCCCCGAGATTTGCCGACAAGAACATTTTAGGCTCGCCTTTCACACATGTCCGGTGTAACCTAACAAGGTACTGGGTTAACCATCCGTGTCCTTTTGCATCCTTTGAAACATCTAGTTTTACACAGAAAAAAGTCTGGTGTCATTTCGCAATATGAAAATAGTGCCAAAAAAGTAGGCATTCAGTTTGAAATACGACTTTAAAGCTCATTATCTGAAAAACGTTACTTTCTCTCACTTTTTTAGAATGAGTTCTTGTTGACTCAGTAAACAGTGGTAGCTAACGACCGTTTAAAGTTGGCACATGTCTTTGAAAACGATTCTTCTCCCTTTATAGAAACTACTCGCGACGAAAATATTTTTATATCGTCAATATGGAAAACATTTCTCCCCAGTATTGAAACATAAAAATGTGTTAAAACTGATAATTAAGTTTGTCATAAATTTTGGTTAGTTATGGACCATTAACGTATTTAGAAACTCTTTTAAAAACCATAAATCTGACGACGAACAAGTTTCTGTGGGCGACCTTCTGTAATGCCAAACAGATTTCGAAGAAAACATCCTTATAATGTGGTAGGCTTAAAGTTTATGAGGAAGGGGCATAAATGCCCTAATTAACTGTTCCAAAATGATTTGTAGTAAGACAAAATTAATTTACAAAGCCGATTTTGAAGTAAACCTGTAAACGGGATCGTTATTATTGTTAGAATTTTTTAACTGTCAGGTATGAAAGGGCCGACATAAATGTTGTCTATATTACCGACCAGCGAAGTTATTTAAAATTCAAATTAAAAGCGATAGAGAATTTTGATTTAAGCAAAATTATAAAAGGAATGTAATGGATGAAAACAATTACATTTTAATTAATACTAAACCTTTTTTATTTCAAAATATAAATATACAAATGATTTATTTACAGCATCATTCCTATACATTATTTCTCCTATACCTACTAACAATAGCACACTGAAAACTGAGTTATCCACCAAAATATCTTTTTGGTCAAAACTTAAAATAAAAATTTTCTTGTACGTGATGTGAGATTCTAGTTACGTATACATTAATATCGTATCAATACAAAAAACATCACAGTGCGGCATATTATTGCTATATGGCATTTATTAAGATGTATTTATCTACAAAGTTGGTGTTCGTTGAGTTTAGCTAGTTTTCAAAGTTGAGTTTAGCTAACTAAAAACGTGATTTTAACATGGTCTAACTTGTTCAGCAGCACCTGGACTTTCCGACTATGTCCCCATGAGCTATGGAATTAATACTAACACCAACTACTTCTGTGTGACCAACATCCGTTGCATTCTGATCGGTTGCCGAAGCTAATAAAACGCTTTCGTCTAAAGATTCCAATTTTCTGAGAGACTTGGCAACATCACTGCCTGTAGAGTTGATGATGTCCCTAGCGATGCTTACGAACATTTGTTCAATGCCCTAAAAAGTAATTGCAAAACAAAAATTGAGGATGGTCAACGAATGATGTGCAATTACCTTGTCTTCTTTGGCTGAACATTCGAAATATTTGGCCCCAATCAAATGAGAATATTGTAAGGCCTCTTCTTTGGCAACTTCCCTCTCTTCTAAATCAATTTTATTTCCAACCACAAAGAGAAAAATCGGCTCCTCTATGTTCCTTTTTAGTTCTAGCACCCAAGTTTTCATATGCTCGAATGTATCGCGTTGAGCTATGTCAAAAACTAATAAAGCAGCGTTTGCATTACGATAGAACATTGGTGTCATAGACTTGTAACGTTCTTGACCTGCAGTGTCCCAAACCTAAAGAATTAAACAAACCTGAAGAACTAAACAAATTGCAACAATATCAAAATATACTAAATATTAATCTTAGATTAATATTAAGCATTTAAAATATTGTGGTATTAACCTACTTGCAACTTAACAGTTATTCCCTCCACGTCAATTCTACACGTAAAGAAAGAAGCTCCGACGGTAGAGGGCGTCTCAGTACTGAAAATCTTCTCTACATACCTCAGGACAGTTGAAGTTTTACCAACCCCTAAAATATTGGATAGGTTTACAATAGTGTACATCTTCTTTTAAATATTTTTAACCAATGCTATTTTCATGAGTTTTGCTCGACTTCTTTATATTATAAATTTATTAAAGAAAAAAGTAGCCTTAAACTATACAAAAAAAAAGCTACATTATTTTCAGCAAATACTATTTCCGTATTATATAATTACAATAACTATTTCCGTATCTTTACAAAAAAAAAATTTTCTTCTCTGCTCTTTAGTGATTAAATCGTGTTTGTTTTAGATGTCCTGTTGCTTCACTAAATTTCCAAAATTTTCCAAAATATCCTAACATATTAAAATGTTTTATATTTAGCCGCTATTGTTCGTTGTATCTCCCTGAAATTTTTATAGACGGATTATATTTTTTTGTTTGATCAGACAACAATTCGTTTTATTGATAACCTAATACCCATCAATAGGAAATATACTAAAAGTAAATATCTGATAATGTTGTGCCTGTGATATTTTTGTTGAGAATCATTGAACATTGAAACTTTATTCAAGTAATTAAAATTGTATTAAAATTAAGTATAATAATTTCAAGATAGTTAGGTAGACTTTATTTAAATAATTGGTTGCTGACGTAACTATGGCAGTGGATATAAATATATTTATTATTTTAGCAAATATGTATTATAATTATTAAAATTATTAAAACGACATACATTTACTATAACATATTTGCTAAATGCCCCGTTTCCAGATTTCTGCGTGAAAAAATATAAATAGGTATACTTTTATTTAGCCATTTCTACAATATTAAGATATTTTTCTTTTTTTTTGGACCCTGTGTTTCTTATACAGGGTCCGGCACGATGAGCGTTCATTAGAAAGATGTGGAGAATCAGGTGAATTAGAACACCGAAAATTTGGGATTATTGTTTTTTGGGTACCGCAGTCTTATCTAAAATATTTTCAACCTTTGATCACTTCGGGTTATACCGGAAATGGTACTGAACTTGCTTATTTCTAATGGAGCACCCTGTATTTTTTTGAATTCTATGTTAAAATTTAAAGCAACTTTGTGTTACATTCCCTATAATGAATATTAACAGTTCCTGAGATATGTCAGTTTTAACAAAAAAAAGTGACAGTTACATTGCTCTTTTAAATGACGTGTAAAACAATA
>JAWQRJ010005432.1:0-10247 GCA_033557515.1 Diorygopyx duplodentatus
ACTTTATATTACTCTGTTGGTTTCCTCCCGCCTCCTTCCTTCTTCTTCCTTTCTCGAGATTGACGTTTACAAATGTGATATGTTGACAGCAATGTCAATAAAGATGTTGACAAATAAACTTATTTGTTAAACCTTAAACCCTGAATTATGGCAGCACACTACCTTCTTTTATTTTCCTTTTTCTTCATTATTGCTCTTCTGCCTTCTATGGTTCTTCGATTTTGTACTTGTTCAATTTTTGCTCTTTCTCCTATCCTCTATCACCTTGCTCCCCTTTCCGTCTTTCTGCTTAATCTTTCTTTTCTTCTTCGTTTTTCTTCGTCACTTTGAAATGCCACCTCTCTCCTTTGTTGTCTCCTCCTTCTTCCGCCCTCTTCCTTTTCCGACTTCCTTCTTTCGCATCCTTTCTTTCATTGTCCATCTGGAGGACTGCATGAATCGTAGAGCTATATGAGACTGTGATTCATATGATTCCTAAGAGATTTTTGGCTCTTCCTACTGTCTTCTCTCTTCTTGCACCTACTTCTTTTCTTCTTTCACATTGCACCTTCGTCTTTTATTCTTTCTTTTTACGTCTAATTCCTTGCTCTTTCATTTTCTGCTTGCATTTTCTTTCTTCTGTTTTCTTTCCTCACCTTTCTTTTTTCCTTAGTTGGGTCTTTTTTCCTTCCGTATTTATCAGTCTGCCTCGTTCCTCTATTCTCGTCTCTTCTTGTTCTGGCTTCGTCCATTTTCCTTTATCATCTTTCCTCTTTCCTGTTCCTGCTCATTCCTTCTTGTTCATATGAAGATTCGTTTGAAAAGTTGCAACAAGTTGCATTTCAGGTAGAAAAGATTTTGCCCATTTTCCATCAGATATTTAGGAATGTTATTAATGTTGAAGAAAATTGAAATAAAATTCAGATTACTTTAAAATTAAAGCACCTATAGTGCAATACTTATTCAGTAATGATAAAACATACATTTGAATAATTTTACTGTAGTACCTATTGTTGGTTTGGAATGTTAAAACATTGAAGTAATAATAAAAATATATTTTATACACTTGTACCTTTAATACATTTTATAAATATCCCCATTTCGGGTATTTACTCAGAGAAATAAATACCCAGGTATTTTACATCACTATTCATGGATAGTGTGATGTGGGTTAAAATCTGTGTGGAATATGATTTTTCTTCATATCTCCTAAACTATGAAAGATATATACCTCGAACCTTATATCGTTGGAATGGGAAAAAATCAAGTAATTTAATAATGTCAAAATCAACTATGGTTTGCATTAAAAAAAATACAACTAAAAAACATTTTTATTATCTATCCTACAGAATATTTTGATATCTACAACTTTTTCCCTGGAAATTTTTTGATACGATAAATAGTATGGAAAATATTCACATTTGAAGAAAATGACGATTTTCAGTTTTCTCAGGATAACTAGTAGGCGATGCATTTTTTTGAAAAACAAAAAAAGGTTGAACAGCTTAGATAAACACCCCAATATTGTTCCAATGAACTGAGTCTGCAGCTCTTACCGTTTCCAAGATACCAATGTCCAAAAAAATATATAAAATTATTATATAAACCATTAGAAATATATGGGAAACGGATAAAGCTAGAAGTTTGGAAATTTGAATTTGAATATGGTAGGAAGGGAACCAAAAGATAAAAATATTTTCAATAAGCTGGCGGTTCCGGTTATACCGGAAGTTGACAACAGCTTTGTTAATTTAAATGGAATGAGACCAATTTTAATTTTTTTTTCTTAATCTACATTTAACACATTTACATTTTCAACAACTTTTGTAATTCGTTTGACAGGCCTAAACTTAATCGTTCTTGAGATATTGAATTTTTCGCAAAAATTATACAACCGCAGCAACATTTTGAAAAATCGAATTTTCATAATTAGACTTATGCGATAATATTCACAATTCATCAACCAATAGCTGAAACATTGAACATTTCAGAAATGCACCTGGAGGGACATTCTTAGATACGTTCTTTACAAAATTGAATTTTGAAACAAGAAAACTTAAAATAACAAATTTTTTTTTTAAATGGCACCTACCAAATATTTGTATCTCATCGAATGTAGAATTAAAATCCTCGTTAAATTGGGCTTCCCTATACCTAAATATCCTTTTCCGATTATTGAAGGTTTTTCGAGCTCTTGCTGCAAAAGCAATCCTTTGACAATACATTCATCATTTGTTGTAAATATCTTGATAACTCGATTTCCAAATGATATCTGCATTAATTTTTCACCCTAAATATGCAATCAACCAACATAAGTTACATAAACGTCAAAATTTATAAGTAATTGGTAGGCAACTCAATTTACAACAAATGAACGTATTGTCAAAGGATCGCTTTTACAGCAAGAGTTCGAAAAATGTTCAATAATCGGAAAAGGATACATTTTAGGTATAGGGAAACCTAATACCATTTAAAAAATCACTTTTTGTCATTTAAAGTTGTCTTATTTCAAAATTCAGTTTTGTAAAGAACGTATGTAAGAATGTCCCGCCAGGTGTATTTGCGAAAAGTTCAATTTCTCAACCACTGGTTAATGAAGTATGAACATTATCGCATAAGTTTAATTATGAAAATTCGATTTTTCAAAATGTTGCTGTGGTTGCATAATTTTGAATAATTTTAGAACGAATTCTATGAAGTAATCTGGCTAAAACAACCATACAGCAATCTATAATCTACAATGAAAAATCTTCTGACACTCTGCTTAGAAAATCATGCAATTATCACAAAATTACAATCGCAGCCAAGCATGACAAAAAACCGGTACTGTCATAGTGACAATTTACACTCTTCCATTCCAGTATTACCAGTTAATAATTTAAATCGGAAGGAATGGAAGTCAAAATTAAAGAAGGATGAATGCTAAAGATAAAAGTGAAAATTTTCAAAAGCAGATTGAGCAAACAGTGGAGGATATGCAGAATGCAACGCAGAAAATTCTGAACGAAGCCAGGGAAAAGACGGAAGATGTGATAAATAAAACAATGGAGAAACTGGACAAAGGGTATTTCGCGATGGATATGAAACAGGAGGTTGACAAGAATCTGGGAGAAACGTTCAACGCTGTGGACAAAATTATGAAGGATTTTAAAAAATAGAGCAAAATTTCGTATTCACCTTTTTTCATATTATTTATTCATTGGCCAATAAATAACACTAAAACATAACCAGAACTGTAATTGACTATATTTTCTTTGCTTTTAATGAAACGTTTCCATCTTTGATTACCTTCAGTTTATAGCTCGGCATATTATGGCCAATAACGTTTATCACTTGTTTAGTACCTATTTGCATAGGGGCATTTAGATTCTACAATTTGATTGAGAAATTCCGAGCATTCCTCAATCAAATTGAAAAATAAAAATGTTATACGTACCTTGTCGCATTTGATGCAACGAGTGGCATATTTTTCCTCGTAACACTTGGCGCAGTAGATTTCTTGTTCCCTAGGGATGAAGCTTTGGGTACCAATCGGTGTTTTACATACCACGCAGCAGAAGCATTTTTCGTGCCATTGCCTAGTTTTGTACTCCATTTTCTTAGTTCCTGCAATAAGAATTGACAAGAATAATAACACTTGCTCAATATGATCAAAAGCTCTAGCGATCTAGACAACTATGATGAGTTTTAGAAGTTACATCTTTGTAAACATAATATTTGATCATATGGCATTTTAATATCAATTTAGGGACATATAGGAAGGTAGTGAAGAAAGGTGATGTCACCACTGAATTTGGTAATTAAAAAAAAACGGTCGCGATATGGGCCAACAGCGTATATCAACAATAACAAAACAATATTTACGCTTTCGTATTGAATTCGTAAAAGAGTTTTAATCTCAATGAGGTAATGTGGTTCTTCAACTTTGAACTTTCTGGCAAAGACGAAACTTAGTCATGGTTATAATTAAATACGAAATTTACTTAACGAGGATATAAAAGTCCATACGGATTTTTAACATCCGTGATTTAATCGAATTTGCAGATATAGGTTTTATTATTATTTTATGTTCGAGTGTGTTCGTAGTAACGATAACTCAGATGTTTCTAATTCGTAATAAGTAGATGCCGAACGAATTAGGAATAATGACTCATATGTCATAAATGTAAACGTGTTCCAGGTTATTGATACAAATACAGAGAAGTGTTTAACAGTTATAAACTAAAATAATAAATTATAAAAAATTAGTAGTAATTAAATTAAAGTTTAAGCATATGCGATTGTTAATTTCGGAATTCATGGTTCCTGCTTACTAGATTATTTTGATTACTTATATTACTGATGAGTAACCAATTGTTTTATAACGCAAAAAATAACAGTATACTTGCGTTTCAAAAGATATAATAGTTAAATACGTTTAATGTTTCTACTTAAAACTGTCCACATAAACAGTTGCCCCTGCCAAATAATAAAGCTATGTTTAAGCGAGTATATTTAGTTTGGGGATATACAAATGAAAATTTTGGAATACACATTTTTTTGTTTTTTTGTCGTCCTCTAAAATAAATATCTATTAAAAGCTCTCCCTTGTACCCTCCCGACTACTTTAAGCCAGAAATATCAAATTTCGTGCATCCCCAGTTATGGGACTATTAAAATAAGAGCTCCCAAAAATATACTAGGAACCGGTTGACACCAAGGTCCCTCCCTAACCCTATTATAACTTGTGCACACCACAGTGGTAGAGTCACGATATCGACTATTTTTATTTATTTGTTGACCCAGACTGCGAGGAACTATTACGGAATTTCAACAATTACTTTAATTCGGAATTGTAAATGAAGAGGCAGGAAAGTCCTACTTACTTCGTTAAACAAACAGTCGTCCTGAATATTGAAATTCTGCTAGAGATAATGAGCATTTCATTGGACATTATATTAACATTATTGGGTAATTGTCGGGGTAAGATATTTAGAAAGTTATAACGTATCAGTTTCGATTAAGGTATTTTAAAAATTTTAAATAAAATATAGGTTGATTTCTCTACAATTCCAAATAAAGGAAGTATGTGCACGCACCTATAAGGTATTACTATTTAAAAAAAATCCAACATACCCATTATGAGCAATCACAGATTAAATGTGCACCGGTTGGTTATGAATTGTTAATTTTTTAAATATTTAATTTTTGTCAAAGCGTTTATAGGAGGTAGTTACTGTATTGTGAGTACCAGGTCATGAGGGAATCAAAACCTCTCTGTGACATCACAAAATGTTACATTAATGGGTTGAAGAGCAAAATGAAAAACACATTTTTAAATTTTTTAATCCCAATTGAAATGATTGGTCACAACTCAAAAGTAATGGAAGGATAAGCAATAGGACACCCACAATTAGTATTTTTAATAGTATCCTTTTCAAATCTCTTTGAATTTAAAGCGTAAAATAAATTTTTATTTTTTAAATTCCTTTTTGAAACAACTAAATATATATTCCTTCAAAAAACATGCAAACCTAAAGGTAACTTTGCGGCATCACCCATCAAGCAATCGGCACCGGCACAACACTCAAACGGTTTGTTTTGTCCTGGAAGTTCCATGGAAAGAATGGCAATGTCCTCGTTCCGTTCTTTGGCCTTTTTAATTCTCTCTTCGCCCACCGTCTTAGTTTGCAGTTTCAAACCACCCATTTGGTCACTTAGCACACTTGCCATTTTCGTTTTTTTTTTTTGGTTCAAGAAACTCGAAAAACACACTGAAGTTAATTTACAAAATGCGCCACAGCGATCAAGCGTGACTTTTGACTCATCGCGACTAGCACTTTTAAAGGACTGCTGTTGCCCGCCAACTCGATCGCCCGACTCATACAGTCTGTGTTGTTCCACCTTTACAGATACCGACGAATCGAATTTGCTTTTGAACAAAGATGCCTACACACCAATTTCTACGCGGTTATCTTTTAACGAGTGCCCAAATAATCCGGCGACGAGGTGAGTTCGAACCTACGCAGACTGTATGGCGTATGAGTTATGGGTGGCTTTGAAGATTTATAATTAAGTATTTACTAACCGTCTGTGCATTTTTATAATATTTGCGGTTTTGTTCTGTGTTTTTTTTTTGACCACAATGGTAAAACTACTTTAGTAAGTTTGGACTGATGATAATATATTGAATTCACAGAAGCACTCGAAATATGTTTAGGAATATTTCATTTGTAATTAAACTAATGGGTTTATACACTGACCACTTTCTCTTTTCCTTAGGGAATAGAACACCTGATTTTATTTCAGATTAAAAATAATTTAATACGTTCCCACTTCAGAACTGCTGGTAATCCATTATAAAATTTATGGGATTGGTTAAAAGTAATAACAACTCGATGGGAGTTTAAAAGTAATTGTATTTACTTTAAACATTTTATAGTTTTATTGTAAATATTTTATAGCAGATGATGGTCACGTCATCCATTGGGAAGTACCTACAACTTTTTCAACTCCATCTTGCAAGCTGATTTTAATTTTTTTTTAATTTTGTCTGATGAATAGTTCAACATTTGCAATCACTATTTAAAGATGACTATTATTACCCAGATTTTTACATCAAATAATTATCGGTTTATAGACAACAACAGCATTATCTCGTGTTATTACTACACCGAAGGTTGCTGAAGTACTCCAATCGCATTATTTTCAATATTAATAATTAACGGTTTCGCGTTGAGTATTTAAAAAAAACGAGATTACATCTCGAAATTTCAATACAATCAGATAACTTTTGCACAGCTATGCGGCTAAACAGTGCGTTCGCGACCTTAAAATTCTCAATGCGAAATTCCAGTCTTTATATGGCGCGTTGGTGAAAACATGCCTTGAACGTCAACGCATCGATTAGGCGCGCGACAAAATGTCAGTTTTGCAGATATCGAAAAGCCGCCTACCTTTCAAATGAAACGGTTTCGCGAAAAACCATATTTGGCGAAACGGTTCGCTATATGTTTATTATTAGGTGGAAGGTCTTGGTGATTCATACCAATTTTTACGGTGCAGCCTTAACACATGGTGCTGTTTTTACCTGTTTCCGGGAATACGAGTAGGAAACAAAATTGCATAACCGTGCAACATGTATCAAATCAACAGTATCAATTTACGATCTGCGGTTGATAGACAAGAAAAAATAACTTGTTTGTATGTGGCGGAATAAATTACATCTAGAGCTCTAATGTGTAGTGCAAACTTAGTTCCATAGAGACAGGGTTTTCAAACAAACCACTTGTTAATTGTTCTGCATACGAAGTCTTTCACAATAAGAATTAAAACAGCGGAATATTACGCGGCGACACGTTTAGCGTTTAGTAATCACTTAAAAACTCATTCGGATTAATTTATTGTGAATTCTCAACACCTGCATTATGAACCAGTACAAATTTACAATTACAAAATGGTTATAAATCATTAGAAAACGTGCTGCAAACAGATGATGGGTGGTCCGCGATATCTTGATAGATTTGTAGGAAGTAACGAGAATGGAGCTAAGGTGTTACATTACGTCACTGCTATTTTAACCCATGCTGTCATTTATTCACGTTCGCTTAGCTTGCTTAAGTGTTGTAGGTGTGAAACTTCCAATTTTCATTTAATGAGTGTAAAATTTTTAATACTAATAGCATACCTATTTTTCTTAGCAATTAACATTTTCAAATATCATTTGGTTGTTTAACACATTTTATAAGATATACCTGTCATATTGTTGACTTATAAAATGTGTCAAAGAAGGTATCTTCTCAAAGAATAGATGCGGGGAATCCCCATAAACCTTATGACGTAGTAAGTGTAGACTGTCAGTTGTGCGCGAGTCTGGTTGCATAACTTCCAGGCATAAAAGTCCAAAGTATTCACTTCCAAATTAAAACGGAAGTGTTTTGGCTCATTTAAAGATCTTCATTTGGATGTGGAGCAAATATTCTATTTCTAACTAATTAAACTTACCAGCGCGGAATATTTCGCCACAACCATCACACCTGGACGCAAACTTCTCGTCATAGCAACGGCCACAGTAGATGCGATCGGATTTCGAACCAAACTGCTTGTCAACCAAGGATTCCCCGCAAGTGGTGCAAAGGAAGCAAGCTTCGTGCCAATGTTTATCTTTGTAAGACAGATCCTGTAAGCAGGCAACGAAGGAAGGAAATTAGTTTACGGGAGATACGTTATTACGTTATATTTTGCAGCTTGCGATTACCTTCGAATCGATTCCAATGATTTTATTGCACTTTTCGCATCCATTGGCGAATACTGACTCGTAGCATGCGACACAGTACGGATGGTCATCCCTCAGGACGTACCTCTGGCCGGTCAGGCTTTCGTCGCATTGCCAGCAACAGAAGTGCTGGCCATGCCAATCTTTGTTCATCGCCTTCGTGTATTCCCCGCTGAAAATGAGCTATAACCGTTCGAATTTTAGTTTGCGAATCGCGCGTACCAATAAGCGTAGAGATCGCATCGGCTTTCATATTTGAAGAATTCGCTGGATAGAAATTTTTCTATCTAAGTGCTAATCGGCGCTGGTGCTTCAACGATCTTTACACTTTCCTTGAGAGAGAAGAAAAGGTCATTAAAAAGGCGAAAGCTCACATTTAATCGTTTCAAGTTTATATTTTATTTAATTTTTTTTTGTATGTACATGTAAATTTTATGTGATGTTTTATCTATTTTTAAGATTATAGTAGTTGCACGACAAAACAGGAGGGGGTCGAATATTAGTTGTGGAGTAGTAGTGAGTAAGCTCTATCATGTATACGACAAAAAAAGGGGTTGTTACCTTATAAAAATGGCCATTCAAAAAATATTTTCTTTCCACAACGCAAGGTGTGGGGGAAGGATATTTTACCCTTTTCCCCACATAACAGCGTTTCTGTAGGAAAAATTGGGCATAGAGATTTTTTCAGGTGTTGTAGTATTTTTGATTTGGACTGATAAACTTTTCAGTTACGACGTTAGCAAACCAACTTTTCTCTGTCTCTATGTCTCTATTCATGTTCGTTTCATTTATATGAAAATTGGTCCAAGAAACTTTCTTTAAACGGTGTGCTTATGGAAGTTTAAATGCATAAATCGTAGTGCAATAGTGCCTGTGACTAATACAACCACGAATAATTACGATTACATTTTTGTAACCCTACCAAGCATTATGTAAGAGTTCAACCTGAATGAAAAATACTTACAAATAAAACCCAATACACGAATTATTACAAGATTTGACTTTGCTTTTGGCACCAAAGAAAAGTACCAGCTGGAGAACTTATTTGTGATTAAATATAAGTCCCAAAATTAAAGTTTAAACTTCTTCATAGCTTCTCTATTAACTACATTATCTTTTTTCTGGGATACCAATACCACAGTGGTACCATTTGAAAAGAAAGTTCCTGAGTAAGTTCCTTGCTTATTTCTAATGGAACACCCTGTATTTTATTGCATTTTTGAATTCTATGTTAAAATTTAAAGCAACTTTGTGTTACATTCCCTATACTGAATATTAACAGTTGCCGAATATGTCAGTTTTAACAAAAATTTTTTTTTTAAATATCTTGCAGGTGTTCATAATATTTATTTAAATACGACGTTAAAAAAATAGCGAAAGCCATTTTTATTAAATGAAAACCTAATTATTTCTATACATTTTTAAATTCTTCTAAACACGTGATATTTACTTTCTGTAGAATATCCTATACCTAAAATGCTTTGTTATTGGGATAAATCAATTTAAAGAAAATGTATCCGTATAAGTAGTTAGTTTATTTGACAGTCAGACTCACTCTGTATACATATATCATTATTGTTATTAAAATAAAAGTTACTTTTGTTGTAAAATGTCGCGATAAGGATTCTCTAATGAAGATTTCTTAAATTTACTAATCATTTATGGAGAATGTAACAGAATAATTGAAAGAACGTGTCGTGTATATTTTGAAATATATCGTTCAAATTCAACCAAAGGCATATTGCATAGGCTTCTAAGAAATTGCAAGGAATATGGTTTCTTTTTGCCAAAAGCTTCAAAAAACAAGCCTTTACTTGATGACGAGGATACAGAAATTTTGGTCTTGGCATACTTTACTGCATATCGCAATAATTCACTCAAAGGTGCCGAAATTGCTCTTAGACTTTCAACCCGAACAATACGTAGAATTTTAGTAAAACACAAATGGAAACCATTCAAATATCATCAAGTACAAAATTTGAAGGATGAAGATTTATCTACTCGAGTTGAATTT